>JAIPRL010001795.1:0-73124 GCA_025469235.1 Pemphigus obesinymphae | reverse complement strand
AGTGCTTTTTCATCATCAATAATAAACGTCTTAGAAGTATCATTTTTTTTTACAAAAATCTTTGAATCCTTAAACCAAATAAACTTATAACCTACCTCTCTTGCCATAGTTCTAGCTTTGAAAAAAAAATATTTATAATTTGATTGTGTCATTTGTTCGTTGATGAAAATGTTGTCATTTTCCCATTCCGATTTCAGATTTTTCGCTTTTAACTTTATTTTTTTTGTTTCAGCTATAAGTTTATATTTATTTTCCTTGGAGTCTAAAATAGCCACAATCTTCCTAGGTTTGTATTTTTGTCCCGAAAATATTCTGTAAGCATGACGAACTAAAAATTCAATATTTAATTTTGAAGCAATATTGCTTATTGTTTCTACGCAGTTTTCATTATTTTCTTCAGGAACACCAATGACTTCAATATTATATTCAAGAGACTTCTGCTCAAGGAAATTTCTACGTTTTTCTAGAATAGACACGTCTTCAGTCAATTTTAAATTATGTTCCTTGATCATCTTATTTTCTACTTGTATTTCTTTAATACATGATATAATATCCTTCAATTTATTATCAAAATTATCGAATTGTTCACTCATAAACTTTACAGACCTAACTAATTCTGCAATAGTATTATCTGAAAATGAGCTATTTTTTTCTTTACTTGCATCAGGTGAAGTCGATTTAAAAATGTTTTTATTGCTCTTACATATAGAACAAAACCCGGTTTCTTTTGCTATTTTGGACAATTTTCGAAAAGCCGGTTCTCTAAAACTTGCGCATCCAAAATGCAGAAACTCGTTGCATTTAACGCATTTTATTTCATCAGCTTTAAATATATCATCATTACACACAAAACAAAGCATTTTAATACGACGAATATAAATAAAATACGAGAAAAACCACTGATAATCGACGACACAATAAACGACTGTCTTGGTCGGACATTGAACTGTAACCTATTATAAGATCAGATAGAATTTTCGCTGCATCTGGCATAAAAATTAAAATCTAAAAATTTAAATATAATAAGAAATACAAAAAAATCACATATAATAGGTAATAACTATAATGAGTCATAAATATTTATAATGTTTATTTTTGCTGCAGACAAGTGTATAGATTACATAATATACAAAACTTCTATAGTTAGTGTAAAAGCAGGCTTAAAAAAAATTGAGAGAGCCAACTCAGAGCTAATGATTTTTCTAAAGGAGCACGGCCAGTGACGGCCTGACTACATTTTACTTAGTCGGCTGAATAAATAAAAAGGCCCTTCGCAGATAAAAAAACATTTAAAAATATTTATATTTATTTGTAAATTAATGTTAATATATAATACACTTAAGTATATAATATATGAACGTTAATTTAAAAAATTTAGTTTAGTACCTACGTTTAAATAACAATAATTTACATAAAACGAAATTTATATAAGTTAAAAATATTACCTACACTTTGTAATGTCATATTTCAATTTAAGTATAATTAATTATTAAATGCATTTTCAAAATATCTTTCAAAGCAATCTAAACTTAATATGTTAGGTAGAAATGTGAGATAGGTGAAATTACTTCGATTGATAATTTAAATAGTGTTTCTATAATTATTGGTTAAATAATAAAGCAAATACTACTAAATGATAATTGTTTCAGTAAGATTCTATAGGTACTAGACATATTTCAATAGTGAAAACTTGATTGATGCTTTAAATATTTTTGTGAGTTAAAAATATAAAATATAAAGTGTTTATACAACATTAAATCGTTAATCATAAAACGTTTCTACAAAATTATTCTTGAAATATTTCTACATTGTTTTTACAAATTAAAAATATATATTAAAAAAAAAAAAAAAAATAAGAAAGTTAATTTTTAAAAGTAAATTTAATAAAATATGAAATTATCGCTCGTGGAACAGGATACTGCATAGTGATTGGTGGTAGATTACTAGTACATATACAGTTCAAAATTATGAAAAATTTCCGAGAAAATTTTGTTAAAATACTCGAAAAAAAACTGTTTTTTCCATAAATTCATAAAAAATTAGAAAAAAAGGAAAAATTGAAAATAAGTCAAAAGAGAATAATATTTAATAATAAATGAATATAACATAAATAAGTATGATAACTATAAGTGATAATATATAATCAAACAATTATTTTCAATCGTAGAGTAATATTACTCTATGTTTTCAATTAACTATGGTTAATAGTATGGCGGCCGCACTGTTATCACTTCAGTATGAGGACAGTATGTTAGCCAAGTACTACAATATATTATAAAATAGAAATAACATATTGTAAACAAGATTATGTATATAAACAACGGATGTATCACTACAAAAATCTGAAAATAATAATTAATAACATGTCTACACTTAACACTGTACATTGTTAATACAGGTATTAGTGCAAGTCGATACCATGCAAATATATTATACAATATAGTAAAATAATTGTATTATAGTTAATAATGTAATATTATATCAAAATAGTAGATATTTAAACAAAAATTGTATGCACGTAAACGACGTTTATTTCAACAAACGTGGAAACTCAGGAGGTTAATTTTAAATTATGACCTAAAGGTCAAAATCGTTTTATTTTATCTTTATTTATAAATCTGTACGAAATTGACCATGTTAATGGTGCGTCCAGTGAACTGTAAGTGAAATAATTAGATTACATTGGTGATTTATTATTGCAATCCCTTTTCTAAAAGAGGCAGGGTTGCGGTTAATCTGCTACCGGACTATACTTTATATAAATATATACTTACCAGCTACATATATAGTCCAGCATACATGTATATCTAATTAAATTCAAAATTTTACCCTTAAAATAATTACTTTACAATGGGAAGGAATTGCAATAATGATCTGATTTAGTAAATAAAATTATAAAAATAGAGAAAATACTTATTTTCAACTAATATTGCAAACTATATGGAATATAAGGAAATTAGGTATACAAAATATATAAAATTAACAATTCATTAGTTAGAATATTAACCTCCGAAATTCGGGAGATCTTTTTGCCACGCCTTGAATAATATAAATTGTTTAAATTTAATAATATTATTCTATACTAGGATTTCAGTAAAGTATTCTTATTGTGTAAATGTTTATGATAGCTACCTACCCTGAAAGTATTCAGTACTGCTGCTGCAGAGATTATAGATTAGATTATATTTATATATAGACAAAATACAAGGTCTATATGGAACACAGTTAAATCATTATAATGTACTTGTATCGTATATTATGTCATTGATTATATATAGTATCAATGATTATGTATATATAATTATAATATAATATAGTAACACACACAAATCATTAATAACGAAATATGATTCAATGCACTTTGTAAGGACTAAGATGATAGTACAATGGAGCGTTGGAGTCTAATATGGAAATGGAAATGCATAAAATATAATAGAAAACGATACTGCAGGATTAAATTTAGGGGTATGATGAGTACTAAGCGCGATTTAGTATAAAGCATGAACAATTTAATATAATTGTATTCAGATGAAACGTTTCAACCACACAACTAGTCAGTCACATTATAGTAAAATAATTTTTAAAAACTCCAAATTTATCTGGGTGAAATTTTCGTTTTTATAAAGTGTTCCAATATACGATTTTACTCCATGGATGGAACAATTTCACATGTCTTTTAGTTTCCTACAATATGATATTTTTATAATTAAAAATTTTAAATATAAATCCTAAATTAATAATAGCAATGTTTATTATGATAATTAACAACAGTTGTTTTAAATTAAAGTTATGGTAATTTTTTCCACACTGTCTTGCAATTATGTTGAACGAACTGGTATAGCCGTATATGTACCTATACATTCTATGTTATTTATGCATTTGTTTAGTTAATTTCTCCATCATTAACATTATTATTAGCACTCAACAATGGTTTATTGACGTTCTTTTATATATATATATATATATATATATATATATATATGAACCATTTTTAACAAAACAAAAAATCAAATAAATAATATACCCATTTACCTATACATTTTCCAAAGGCAATTTTGTGTGGAAGGTTTATGATTTTGCCCCAAGGTATATTATTTTAAATTACCAGTTATTTATTAAAAAAATTTCTTACGAGAGTCTTCCACATATTATTTTAAATTAAAAATGTCATTTAAAAAACAAACAATATTATAGTGATAATACAAATTGCTAGATAATGTGTATTTGAGCAGGAATTTATGCAAAAACAGATCAACATTAGTACCTAACTACTGATATCAATGTATGATTGCGTCTATATTGAAGAAAATCTAATTTCATTAATTTTCAAAAAATAAGTTGTTGTAAAAACCGCACGACACAGTTTTGCCCGTCACGACAAAACTACCCCGTTTTCCTACCATATGGTAACAATATTATTATAATTTATATCAGAAATACGAATAGGTGCCTACAAATTTTTACCTATATATAATGCATATATCTACTATAATTACACGTGCGTTTTGAAATATATTATATAAAATTGTTTAAAAAAATGAACATGGTCTTCAAAAAATGTTTAAACGGTACATAATATTATTATCATTACCTATACATGGAGTGATCGTGCGTAAATAATAAAAATAAAAATTTTATTAATTATTAATATTTCGTTTGATTAAATTTACGTAGAAATTTATGTAGCTACCTATTTTAATATAATATAATGGTTTGAACTGCAATTAATTGTAGTTAAATTCAATTAAATGAGCTGTCAGGAAGATTAATATTTATAAAATGCTATAAACAGACACATTTTCAACGGTTTTCTTGTAATCTACTGAATTATTACGGCATCGTTTAATTCTCACAACTTTACATTTCTCTTGCAAACTTAATTTTGACTTCTGGCAACGGTTTATTAATATAATTGAATTACAAACGTCTGTTTAGTATTTAATATTATATATTATGGTATATTGTATATTATATACATAATATAGGTTGCATAATACATGCATATTATACATTTATACAATATACACAAATTATATATTCGTTAATTTATTTTCAGTGAAAAGTATTTTTATATATACAAGTGAATTTAAATTTAAATTATTAGTAAAATTAATATATTATATGTAAATTGTAGGTCCAACGAATAATTGAATATATCATTTAAAAATATATATCTATTATTTTCCTTTTAAAATCAAATCATTATCATTTATTGTATTTACACGATTTTTTACTATTAATTACAATAATTAGCATAATATAATAATATATTAATTTACCTAATAGTTTATATATATTTATTCATAAAACAAAATATAAAAATATTCTACTTCAATTATATGAATTGTTTGCCTTTTATTAACAAACAACATAATCGCATTATTATACATGCGTACATGCCTAATATGTATACAACTATTTAAAAATTCAAAAAAATTATTAAAATGTAAAACCGGCAATTTACAGAGCATAATGTTAATATGCATAATATTTTACGTGTATTCAGTCTTATTTATAAATGAGCTACAACACAAAACTTATTAAATAAAAACTAAAATCTACTTAGGTAAGTACCTACTACTAAAAAAGTATACATTAAATGTCTACATTTATTAAAAAATAAAAATAAATAAACATCATTATAAAACCACTACCTTCCTTGATCCGTTCAGAATCTAAAAATGATATTGAATTACTGTAATTTCGCATTAATTTAAGTTATACATAGAAATAATGACAATATTTTCACTTAAGCAGTTCGTGCTCTAATTAGGTCGAAATTAAAAATAATAAATATAAAACCATTTAATTATAAGTTATAACCATATTACAATTAAAACTATTAATTTATTTTTTGGACATTTACAATGTTCAAAACAATAATAAAATTACTTTTTATTATTTTATTTAATATTTGTACACTAACTACTAAATGCTACAATAAGTTTAATAATATAATATATAGTATAATTATTATTAATAATATATTCAATTGGTTGATAATAATCGATGCTATAGTGAATATTCTAATACCAATGAATGACGGAAGAATAACAAATAATTATTTCAATACATAATCTATAATACTATATTAAATATTTGATATCCTGTTCCAGAGCATACTTACGGATAACGCTATTTGGATTTATTGTACAACAAAATAAAAACGCAAAGGAAGAGTAATTTTACACATTTCAAACCAAATTATTATTGCAAAAATAAGAAGTTTAATATGAGATTGTGAACATTTTTTACTGGCAGTGGTGTATTTATAGGTGGGTGGCGGAAGTACCTACATGATGTTTAATATATATATTTTTTTTTTTTGTAAACAATTTTTTTACCGATAGACTTAATTCAATCATTTCATGTGCACCTACACATTTTTTGGAAGAAAATGTTATCAGCATGGTACTTTAAAGAAGTGATACTTAATGCATAGGATAAATCTACCAAAAAAGGCCGGTAAAACTGGTGAATATGATTATTTCTTCATAATTCCGAAAATAACGGTTCTATAAACTTGAAATGTTCGCAGAGTATATATTTTACTTGGATCGAAAAAACTTATGTTCTAAATCAAAATGTTTTACATTTTTAAAATATGTTTTTTTTTTATTAAAAGTTGTTTTAAAATATATTTTTACACAGATATTTTTATAGTAATGTTCTAATAGATGTATTGACAATGCCCTATAAATTTTGTGTGAGTTGTAGTAATCATAAATCGATGAATCATATTACCATAATACTGTGATGCTCGGATACTTTTTATCATTCATAAGCAAACTAAAGAATATACAACATTAAAATTTAAAGTAGATTTATCAATTCAAACTTAAAAGTCAACTAAACTAACCTTTTTTAACTTTCATTATCCTATAGTATGTCTATATACAGCTCAGTATTTAGGGAGATCGAAAGGGCAATTGTCCCTTTATGACGATGTGCCTCCTAATCTGGGCCTTTTAAGGCGCCAAATATATATTGTTATCCCCGGCACCTGCCCATTGCATATATAACATATGAAAAATTTCTGTTGAAGTCGTATTTTCATCAAATATATAAATATTAAATTTAAAATATTCTTGACTTACTAATAAATATTGAAAAAAATAAAAACCATCCCCAAGCTACTGTAGCCCGTCTTTTTATACTACTGTTAAAAAATTATGAAAAAATAATTTTGTCCCTCATTTTTTTTATGCTAAATGATACACATTTTACAAACATTTTCTAAAAAAATTAAATGAAATAAGTGATAGAACTCGATTTACCACAAGCTGAAACATTGAAAGTTTTCAGTTAAAATGTCTATTATTTATAAAAGTGCTTACACACTGCTGCGATACACAATACGATACCGTCATTCTAATACCGATGTAATTGTCCCAATATAAATGGCCCCGTCACAAAACATCATAGATAACTGTATCGTTATCCCATCGATATCGCATCGTGTTGCCTAAAAATATTACTGCATAACTGGCAGAGCAATATTTTATTATATTTGTTATTTCAACAATTTTATATTTTTACATAAAAATTCTTAAAAACAAAAGTAATATATTGTTGCCATAATGGTACCTACTTTAAATTCATGTTTCATATTTAAAAGTAATTTTTACCAATTTCAATTTTTTTAAATCGTTTTTTAATCGCATTTATTCAACAATATTTTTGTAAGTAAGTGTACCTGCACTTACCTCGGTGTAGGTATATTATTACTATTTTATAAATATATACGTCTATCTTACGATTAGGTACTAATTAAATCTTTTTAAATGTCGAATTAATCAAAAAAATATCCCGAATAGTAAAGATTTCTTGAAGTAATTGTCGTGCGGTAGTAAGAAATTTTCATTAGAATGTTATCATCTACACGTACAAAAGTTCCATATTATGCATTTGCAGATATCCCGAAGGAAAAATCGTTTTTTCTAGTACGTATAATGTACCTATATAATATGGGTATATAGAGAGCATAAGTATAATTTCAAAAATCGATTTGCAATTCATTTTCCAAATATTATGTTGCAGGTAAATTGCATCGGACTATATAATATAATATATTATAATATAGTCCGTGTGCTACTGTGGAGTATCGAATTCACGTAGGTACATCGCGATTCCCTTATATTATACTCCCTTTATGTATATATATGTATAAAAATGCAATGTTTAATAAATACAGAGTACGGTCTGTATAATATAATAGACACATTTCGTTCGTGTATAGGTCTAAAAATCGAATACTCGCCTGAAAAAAAAAAATTTATATACACGATGGTGCGTGCAAAAAGTTATGGTAATTGATTTTGAACATTCTTTACGGGTCGCGTTAAGACCGTGTAAAATACTGTCAATGGGTGCTTTTTTTTTTCACTCCCCCGACACGAATGTTTTCGAAAAGAAAGTGGGCAAAGGCTATTTGCCGGAAATCCGTTTTTATGGAAGGTCCGGCGTTTTTACGACGTCCATACATCTCAATTTTTATCAAGTTATGTCACTCTACGTTTATATATATCATTTTACCGCCCGTCTCCCTTTCTCACCCCCAACCCCCAACCCCCAACCCGCAACCGACGATCAAGGTGGCGTCGGCCAGGGGCCCGCGAGGGTGCCGGACGAGCGCTACGCTATATACAGTGACACCACCCTATGATCCATTGCGCGTCCGAGTGGTGGACAGATAGGGTGTTTGGCGAAGCTAGTTTTATGGCCAAACACACTGTTTAACTTGGTTACGCGCTTTTTGTAAGTGAAAGTTACAAATACAAATGGATGACCATTGGCTCTTGGACAGGGGAAAATATTATATATATATATATATATATATATATTACCAGTGAAAATATATCGAACGCCCGAATAATATCCGATATTTCGCCGAGATATAATAAGTTAATTGAATAATAATCTCGTTATTTTATATCGAATTTGGATCATTATACACGCGCGTATAGACCTGCAGATTGATGGATTTTATCCGTTATACTCAGACGCCATAATACCTAAATATATATATATATATACATTATATTTTTTTTTTCTAACTTATATGTAATAAGTCATATTTTTGAATCAACAGAAAAATATAATTGATAAGAAACTGTACCTATATAACCTGCCTGCGTATTATACCTACCTAACATTATACATAATATCAAGATGTTCGTTAGGTATAATATACTTTACAGTTAGATTTCACGTTATACATTTCCTGTCGTTACGATAATTCAATTTTCGTAAAATATTATTTGCATTTTAAAACGCACAAGTCATTAAACACGCCTAAACATTAAATATAGATTTAAAAATCGCATTATAAAAAAAATATACACCGTATATTGATACCTACTAATTTATGTACGCATTTCGTATTCCACCGATAATTATTATTCCATTCCACAAAAAAATTATAATTCGATTAAAACGATTTTTCTCCCCTGCTTGCAATAGTGTGCAGCTCATAAAATATAATATTATACGTCATATTACATAGATACTATTATTATTTATACACGTTCCCAGTGGCCTGCAAAAATACATATTATATACCTAGGTACTATGTAAAATGTAAATTGTAAAATATAGATAATAATATATTAAAGTATTGTACTCACTATTAGGTATATTTATAGTTAATATTATATCACTTTTATCAGCGATATGTAAAGCCATGTGTAACTGTGTAAAGGTTTTTTTAGAGCTTATATGGTTGTAGCAGTATACCTATATTTAATAAAATTCACGTAAATTATGCCATAATACAGGTATGGTCCCCGTCGTCTGTGTAGTAAAATTAGTACAAATACGCGTGTTTGACTTCGTTATAACTACATATATAATATAATAATACATTAGTTATGAACTATTGATTTTTTTTTAAATATAAATAATTTACCCATATATAAATATAACTATTAAAATGTACAAGTTATGGTCTATAGTTTTACTAACGTGTTAAAACCTACGATAATAATATATTATAACATCATATATTTATATATTATATAATGTACGTTTAAGCAGTGGGGTATTTGAGAATTCATTTCAGAGGGAAAAGATCTTATTCAAGTCATACGTATAGTATACAGTAGTAGGTACTAACTACTAACACTAAGTACAATTCATAAAACCTAAAATTATCACGTTTATGACATACAAATCTCAAAATCTATCATTTTCATACTAAATAACCTAACATTTATAGAAAAAAATATTGGAAGTCCTATGACGTTAATGTAATATTGAAATACATATTCAATATAAAATTGAAGTCTTTAAAACCATTATTTTTGGAATTACAAGAAAACGACGATATTTGATTTTCAAGAATATACGATTTTTCGTTTTAATATATGTACCGTTTTAGTAATTTATTTCTTTAGGAAAATCGAAAAATGAACTTTCAGAATTTAAAAAGTAAATACTTAATTTTTTTATATATAATATAAATAATGATTTAAAAAAAAAGGCGATAGCTCCTATCACCTCCCCTCTCCCCCGTTGTTTATAAAATAAGCTACTGAGTTTAAGACTAGGTACTTAATGTCTATTTTCCAAAATTTACTCGTATATAAATATCAATACTATGTAACTACAGGTATATTTATATTATTTTGGTACTTATTATAATAGATAGGTACTTGCTATTTTCGGTAATCGCCCTCCTCCCCCTTCCTCACCGGTACAAATGGCCAATTCAAGCGTCACGTCGTTATTCGTTTCACATCGTGGTGACGTTTTTCAGATTCTGAGTGAAGTGAGAAATATATTAGTTATAAAATAGTTAAAGAAAAATATTTCAGATACAATCCCGTATAATAAGACTTTTACCCTTCTCCTATTATACGAGTAAGTATAGAACAATATCAAATGTACAAATTTTTTTTTTTTGTAATTGCTGTAACTTCTTTGCTAATTAATGATATTTTGTTCCCAATTAGTTCCTATCCCTTATCCTATATCCTTATATATCACCGTTGTGTCCGTCAGTCTGTCCGTAGTTACTAGTACATAAGTAGTTACAATTGTTGAATTAGTTACCAGGGAAATAGATATTAATTGTTTTATAATATTTTCATTACATAATTACGAAGAACATTGTTGATTTGGCTACTTACTAGAGTGCAGATAGATGATATTCGTTTTATTTTATATTGGTTTTAGATTATTTTTTAAAATACGTTTAAAAACCGGGAATTTAGTATGCTAGGAGAGTGGGCTTTCCAACTTGTTTTTGAATAATTTGTTCCTTTTCAAAAAAAATTAAAAATAACAAAATATCACACTTGGATTTTTCGTTCCCATGAAATATTTTGTTCCCAATTATGTACATTTTATTCCTTTTAATTTTTTTTCGAAAAGGAACGAAATGTCCAATGGGAACAAAAAACTGATGTGTGATATTTTGTTCCTTTTTTGTATAATTTATTCCTTTTTAATTTTCGTCAAAAATAAGCTAATTGTGTTTTTTTTTTTTTTTTTGTCCCAAATTCCCAAATTGAAACAAAATATCTCATAAATACATATATGCGCATATTATGTACATAATATGCACGGAACAAAATACCATTGTTAATTTTTAATATTTGTTCTTTTGTGTGAAACAAAGTAGCTATTAATTATTTTACCAATCTATATATTGGTAAGAAAACTTTTTTTACTATAAGTACTAACATTGTTTTATCTGTATTATTATTTTAATGATTATTTTATTATACATAGGTAACAATAAAAATATTTTTATTTCTTATTAATGTAATTATTTCTCTTTTATAATTTTTAATCAAACTGAGATCAGAAATCCACAAGTAGTTTTTGAATAAATGCCGTGATTACACAACAAAAAGTGGTATATATAAATATGAGACTATTAGATTCTGAGTAGAGCAAGGAAGCTATAGTTGGGAAAACGAAAACTGGCCGCTGGCAAATGTGTTTGCAATTTTTTTTTCTAATAAGGAGGGTTTTCAAACTAAGACACGCTTAAGGTGCAAGTCGCACGGTCTATGTACAATGTCGGGCCGGCTACTCTTTTGTATACGTCTTTATTATTTCCTTTTTAGATTTGTTCTGGGTACAAATGAAACCTTTTGGCTATTGTAGTTCTATTTTAAGGTGGTTGTGAAACGTTATCACGATTTTGGCATGTATCACTAAAAACTATTTTACGTTACACTGATGAAAATAAATTTCCAGGAGCGTTCGCATCAGCGGCCACTTTTCATTATCCCGACAATATAGTGGTTTTACAATGATGTTTTTTTGTTTATTTTTCGTAAACAGGTTTTTAAACAAATGTTGTGATAACACAACAATAAAAAATGGAACGGATACGAGACTATTTAAAAATTACTTTTAAAATTTTAATTAAGCTTAGGTATACTATATTATTATTTATAGGCATAATATATCTTGGTAAAATAACACACCTACACTTATTTCAAATTTAAATAGGTATATAATATAATATATAATATTCTATACAAAATCAACTTATTTAAATAATAGATACTTACACAATATTTAATAAAACAAATTTACTTATTTCAAAATATAATAAACAAATTTCAAAAAGTTAATAATAGTAAATTAAAAAAATATTTTAAGTTGCTATATTATATTACATAAGTATATCAATTAAGCTATATAAATAATTAAATATTCATATAAAGACATTACTCTTTACTAATTTTATTAGCCTAAAATAAAAATAATCGATAAAAAAATATAAAAACTCGTTTTCTTGATACAGTATCCAAATATTTCCAACACCTAGTTAGCAGTTATTATCAAACTATAATTTAAAAATTATTTGGACTCCATAAATACGTTTATTCTATACGAAATATAGGGATATATTAAGTTATACTTTTGGTTTTCCCTTATATTTTATCCTCACAAAAAAATTAAAAACATATTTAGGTACCTATACCTTATACGTATTAAGAGGACGCCACACATCCAAATTAAAAAGACTTAAACTAGTTTTAGGTGAACATAAAACATCAGGCCCCGGGGCTACAATCAAAATGAAATAATCAAATTCATATACCACATAAAGGACAACTAAATCTGTGATGTAGCGTTTTTTTATTTTTTAATAAAATTATTTTTAATTAAGTAATGAACTGTTAAATTTTCATGGTTTTATGTTTTTTATAGACATTTATAATACAAAATTGAGACAAGTTATGAAAAAAAAAACACTACGTCATAGATTAAGTTCTCTTCTATGTACTTATATACTATATTGTAACAAAATTTGGCGTTTTATATTTTATTTTTATTGTAGCCATACAGAACACGACTGGAGGTTATGTTATATTATTTAATATCATTGAATACATAATATAATAATCAATGGTAATATATAATATTTTATACATGTACATTGTACATATAAAACGTATATATATATGCGCAGGCAGTGCTTGAAAAGAACGCGTTCAAAGGAACTCGTTTCATTGATTTCGTTCAATTTTCAGGAACGTATTGGAATTTCGTTCATTTTTAGAAGGAACATGAACGTTTATTTTTCTTTTTTTTAAAAAAAAAATACAATTTAAACAATTTTTAGAATTGAATGAAAAAGTTTTTATAATTTTTCTTCAGAAATTTAAACATTAATAAACTACACAATTAAGCCTGTATAAGTATGCCATAATATTAACAATGTATACTATATAGTATAATGTATAAAGGTAAGAAATTCATATTAGAATAAAACCCCTAAATAGTAAATTACTTTTATAAAATACAACTAACTATTTTTTTTATTTACATTTATTTTAATTTATTTATTTCTGTTGTCGTAGGTATGATGTGCTGGTTGTACAAGGAAAAACGAAACATATTTCCTGTAAAAGATGACAATGTTGTGCTGTATTATGTGCCAAATAGTGAGCTGTTTGATTATTGCAAACCACACACGTATCAATTGGACATGGTGGGCGTGATCGGATGATCAAGGAACTTGGTAATAAATATAAAAATATAACACGTAATGACATAGAGACATTTTTGCATTTTTGTGAACCATGTCAACAAAAACAAAAAGGCTCGAAAAAAGGAATAGTAGTTAAACCAATAATATCTTCTGACTTTAATTCCCGATGCCAAGTTGATTTAATAGATTTCCAGTCTCATCCTGATGGGAAATTTAAATTCAATATGGTGTACCAGGATCACCTCACGAAATTTTTTGTTCTCAAACCCCTCGAATTTAAGCGAGCTAAAGAGGTAGCCTATAACATTACAGATATTTTCACGTTGCTTGGAGCTCCTACTGTTTTACAGTCTGATAATGGACGAGAGTTTTCAAACTAAATAGTATCTAATTTAAGAAATATGTGGCCAGAATTAAAAATAGTACATGGGAAACCAAGGCACAGCCAATCTCAAGGTAGTGTAGATAGTGTAGAACGTGCGAATCAAGATATTGAAAATATGTTGACAACGTGGATGCAAGATGAAAAAAATCGACACTGGAGCCAAGGACTTTGATTCATCCAGCTTATGAAAAACCGAGCTTATCATTCTGACATTAAAATGTCTCCATATGAAACTTTATTTGGCTGCAAAATTAAAATTGGTCTAAGCATTTCGAATTTACCACACGATGTAATAAGTACGATAGAAATTGAAGAACAGTTAGCTAAATTAATCACAGAACAACCACAAGAAATTAATTAAAATAGCAAAAATAAAGTATCTGTCACAGAACAACCACAAGAAATTAATTCAAATATCAAAAATAAAGTATCTATCACAGAACAACCACAAGAAATGAAGAATCAAAATGAAAATGTCGAAAATGAAGTATCAGACACAGAACAAATATTAGCTACAACTCTCCGAGCAACTATCAAATTAAATAACGAAAACGCCAATGTCATGCGAACTAGAGCCAAGGAAAATCTTGAAAATCAAGCGAAAAAAATGATGGCATGGTCGGATAAAAAGCTATTGCCGGTGGCAGTTCATTCAACTGTACGTGTTCCAATTCCTGAGGTAGATAAGGGACGTATAGACGCACGAAGTATACTGGCAATTGTTTTAGAGGTAATAAATAAGTTTAAAAATTATGCATTTAATATTAATAAGTAACACATTTTATTTTTTTTAGGTGACAAGTGATAATTTTTATCGATTAGGAACTCGGAATGGAGTTTTGAAGCAGTTATATGCCAGAAGTCAATTTACTGTATGCCAGAAAAATCTACTACAAATTCACGAGGTACCAACAGACACAGAAGTGGCGTTACGAGGAGTTGCAAATGAACAGTCCACAGGAACTGGCCAAGGATTTTTAAAATGTGTATGTAAGACCAAGTGTCAAAATAAAAAGTGCATTTGCCTTAAAAATAATGTTTTTTGCACTTCAAAATGCCATTTTTCTACAACATGTTGTAATAAGTAGCTGGTAGCTTAATTAAAATGTAATATTTTAACATATTATGATAACTTGTTTTTACTTTGCAGAAAAAAAATTTGGCATTTTACATAATGTCTAGGTATTTTATAAAATGCCTAGGTTATATGAAAATTAATATTGAAAATTATATGTTTTATTTGAATTGCCTAAAATGGGTAGGTAATATGCATAATGCCTAGGCATTTTGCAAACTACCTGAATTATCGATATTGCCAGTAACATATACAATATGTAACTACAATTCAAATTAGAGGGTCATTTTTCGACAAAAAATTAAATCTCACAATTATATTTATTTTAGTAGAAAAGTTAAATGACAATATTTTCTCGGTAAATGCATACCTTAAATCAATAAATTTCTGTATCGTTATATTTTTACTTCCAAAAATACCTAATAGGTATTTCTTAATAAATTGTTATATTAGTAATAGAGTATAGAGATTATTCAGTCATCCCAATATTATATTAGAATTAAATCTATATAAAATATTGTATAATATTATACTAATTACCATTGATTTATCAATGATTATGCCGATTGTTTATTATTATTATACGATAATTATTATCGGTCCTTGGACAGAATAGTGTATTATTATTATTATTATTATTATTTTAGATTTGTATTTTTATTACGTCAATATTATAGTGCTACAATAAATATTTAGTATACATTTCAAGTCACTGACTTCATTATTTTCAAATTTATACCATATAAATATGCATTTTGTATTAAATATAATAATAATATTTTAAAACAAAAAAGCATGCCGGTTTCACCTACCATGTAGGAAAACAATGACATAAGTAGGAGGTACCTAAATATTATCATAAAATAATTGTAATTAAATGAAATAATGTATGTACCTATTTTATGTATAGGTACCTACATTACATCATTATTTTTATTATATTATGTGTTTTCTGTCAAAAAATAAATTCCCTTTTCCTTCACAAATAAAATACCATTTTCCTCCAAATGTTTTTTCGCCAATATATTTTATATAAATACACTTAAAACGTATTAAATTTGCAATAATATTTACTCAGCGAAGTATTTCACTTATACAGCGAATCGAAGAATATTATAGGTTAAAACTGTGTGAGTGACCCGACTTTATATAGGTGAACCAAAATGAGTATATTTTTTTTACCTACCTATGGTCAATGGAGAAAAATGGAGTAGACCTGTTTTGGAGTAAAACGGACAGTGGAGGAAAACAAAACCTTTATTTTTGAGGTTAATGGCTACGGTAATTTCATTACGATGTATGATATTGTATTATAACAGTGGTTCTCGACCTTTTATAATTGATGCCTCCTTTTTACCAACACTCAGATGATCATTCCCCCCCCCCTATATTTTTAACCCAAAAAAATATTATATTTCATCATAACAAGTTATAACTCATAACAATATACATTATATAGATTATAGATGTAATTAAATGTGTTTAAAGTTTAAAATGTTGAATTAAAAATAAATGATAAATTTTGTGATAATTTGATTTTCATTTAAAGCAATTATTGTAATTTCCTCACTATATTCCCTCCTGTGCAGTACATAAATTCCTCACTGGGGGACTCCCCCCCCCCCGATTGAGAACCACTGGTTATTCGATAAGAATCTTTAAAAACATTAAAATATTTTCATTTGTTTGATTTTTACATGCAAAAAAAAATATAAAAATATTTTTATCTAGATAAAAAATTATTTAGTTATCTTTATCTTTATCTTTATCTATTATTATGGCTTATCGTTATCTTTATCTAGATACGGTAGTGGCTGGTTAGTGGTGTATATTAGGGATGGCAATTTCCCCGGACAGTACACTTTTAGTGGAGGGGGAGGGGCAGGAAATTTAAAAATAGAATACCTTTTTTTTTACTGATTAACATAATTTGTAAAATTATTTTTGCATTTTGCACGAAAGGGCAGCAAATATACATGTATACCTAGGGAAACGAACTAAATACAACACTGCGACTGCAGGGTCCTTTTTCTGCCTCCACCCGTCACACTCGGCAGTAACTGTACTGTCGACTGTCGTCAATCGCAAACGAACGTTAAACGAGCCGTGTTTGCTATTGCAATTAAAAACGCTCGGCTGTAGGGTGCGGTCAAAAGGGTGGCCGTCACCGCACCCCGTGGTAATTCAATCAAGTCCGATGTTAGTTAACTTCAAAATTTGCAAACGCCACCTCCCTTCCTTTTTATACATGTATAATATATACAACACCGCTGCGAACCTATAAACAACGGCTCGTAAACCAAATACAAAATCAGCGACAATCAAGGAGAACTATGCACATAATTCTATTACCATAATTACAACGTAAACAACAAAATATCATGATGTATAGCCCCGCCATGCGAGTGTCGAGAGGGTGTCGAAAATGTTCTTTTTTTTCATTCTTTAATCATAATTTTAAACAAAGGTTCTTTTTGTCGTACATGTGCCAACAAATGCATAATAACAGTGGATACGCGTTCCATGGTGTATATAATGTGTATGTATATATATATATGTGTGTGTGTGTGTATGCATATATAAGCCTATACGTTAATCATTGATATTACTTATTAAAAAATATATATATTTCCAAAAAACCGTAACCTATGGTAAGTAATAAATATAAGTATAAGATCTATGCAAAAAAAAAAAAAATTATAATCAATATTTAAATCCATATACTCAGTAGGTACTCACTAATTAGGCGGTTTTCATCGTTTGGGCAAAATTCCTAAAATCACATATCTTTTGGGCGAATTTTATATAGGACACCTAATAGCTATGGTACCACAGCTAAGTCTAATATATCGTTTGGCGAAGTTATATACAGAGTGATTCTAAAATGAATACCGAAAATTTACACACATAATACTCAGTGAGGTGTTCCAATGATGAATTAGGTATTTTAAATTTCTTTTATACCTTCAAAACCTAGGTTTTTAATTTTACTTATAGAATATTGATATAAAAGTAAAACTAAATAAATAATAAAAATAAACTAAATAACAAAATCGTCATACAAATCGATATGTCACATCATTTTTGCACATTTTTGGGTGATTTTGACGATTTGGAGTCATTATTATGAAAAATTTGTGTAACCAGGACCGTCCGAGGGGGAAGTGTGTTTCAATCCCCCAACTTTGGGAAATCAATTCGAAAAATTAAGTTCAGTCGACAAATTGTAGAAAAAGTCGATGACCTATATTTTGCTTATGTTCACGTTTTGAATGAAGTATTTTGAAGCATATAAAATTATAGGTACATAAATTACCCGAAACTTATCAACTATGGTTAGTATTGTGTTACGATCTAATTACCGTTACAAATAGATACTGGTATCACATAATACTGATAACTAATCATTGATAGCAGCTTATCACATAAATACAAATGAAGAGAAAAAAAAAAGGTACACAATGTGAACGATACATCTATTCCTATCACGCTATTACTGATGCTCATGGACACCCGACGCCCTCTAGTGGTTGACGATGGATAACGGCAACTGACAGGTTATGGACATCTACTGGCGACACAACAAAGCATATAAAAACTGCCACATACACCTTGTATATCCCGGCCTTGCGTAATCTAGTTCCTTTCAGCAAAAGAGGACCAGCGTAGTCTATTCCAACTTGGGAAAACGGACGACTTTCAGATACATGGGACCATGGTAAATCCGCCATGACGGATGGGGATTGACGGAAGAAAGCTTCACACAAACAGTGCAACGACTAACAATAGTTCGAATAAGAGTACGAAAAGAGAGAACCCAAAATGTACGTCCAATGAGTGCAGTCATGACTCTGGGACCACTGTGTCCGGTATAGATATGCCAATGACGGACTAGTAATAACATAAAATAAGACGTCTTTGACAACAAGATTGGATATTTTTGTTCAATTGGTAAGTCTGAATGCGACAAACGACCGCCCACATAAATCACACCTCGACCATCTAAAAAAGGACGCAAACGTGCGATTGATTTGGCAGAAACGGGAAGCGAAAGTTTTATCTCTTGGATAAGTTTTCCCAAACACAATCGTTGGGACGATTGGGTTAACACGAGTGCAGCCTGATCAAGCTCATGACGAGTCAAAAAATGTTCTGCCGCCCGTTGATGATGACAACAAGAGATGAAACGACGCATACGTGCGACAACACGTAACGTATGTGAATAAGATGAAAACCGCGAATACCATTCTGGTTCGTTTTCCAGGACTAATGTTGTAGGTTCCGTCGGCCTTAACTCAGGCATTTGATCCAATGACAAGGAAGGTATAAACGTATTCCACTCGTCAATGGGTGAAGCAAGCGTGGCAGGACCTTGCCAGTATAAGTCATGGCCTTCCAATTCGGAAGGCAATAGGCCTCGGGATGCACAATCTGCAGGATTTTCAGTCCATGAGACGTGGTTTCAGTGACTATTTGGAAGCAGAGTTTGGGCTGGGGGATCTAATTCGACACAAACACCTTAAAGGTTTCGTGGCATACCGAAATCCAGTGCAACACGATCGTGGAGTCAAACCACGAGTACATATTGACGATATTCATTTTGGTGTATTCCACTAATGCGACTCATCCACTTAGCCAGTAGGACGGCAGCGCATAGATCAAGGCGCGGAATAGTTGAAGAACCCATAGGGTCCAGTTTTATTTTGGTGCCCAAGAGTGAAATCGAAGAGCAACCCAAGAGACCATTTACCCGGAGATACACGACAGCCGAGTACCCATTCTTAGACGCATCACAAAATCCACATAGAATACCCTGAACACCGTTAGCCGTACCGATGAAACGCGGAATAGTCAGCCGTGTTGTAAAACTGGTAATTCACAGACAAATTGCCGCCAACGCTCGAGGATGACAGCTTTGCCTGCCAGACACGCTGCAATAAGTGTTTCGCTAAGAAGATTACAGGGGACAATAGACCCAACGGGTCTAATATTCGTGCGATTACCAACAGCATTCCGCGTTTGGTAGGAACAATAGGTTCAGAACTAAACCCGTAATTAAATACATCTTCACGATGACTCCACCTCAGCTCTGAGACTTTGACGCCTTCTACATCCTCGAAGGATAAGGGTTCACGGGCTCGGTCTTCAGGCGAAACATTATTCAGCACTGCTGGAGTGTTACTTGACCATTTTTTTAACTCCAAACCGGCTCGGAGTAGGACTGAAATCAAGTCGGACTGCAACTTTACAGCATCTTCTTCAATGTCAACACCGATACATATATCGTCAACATACGTATGAAACAACAACAATACTTGACGGACAGCTGAAAATTCGGAACAGTCATATTCAGCGATGGACCTTAAAACTCGAATCGCCGAGTACGGGGTACAGTTAACTCCATAGGTCACTGTGTTAAGTTCGTATGCTTCGAGACGATCGAGAGGAGACGTGCGCTATAAAATATGTTGATAGCGCCGATGTTCCGGGACGATCAGGATCTGTCTATACATCTTGCATATATCTGTTGTAAAAGCATAGCGATGTGTCTGGAATAATAATAGTACATCTATCACATCTCACTGCAACTTCGGGCCCAGAAGTAAACAATTGTTCAAGGATTTTCCAGTGAGCGCTCGCACAGACGCGTCAAATACCACTCAGATTTTCGGATTCACATCAAACGGACGGTATACCGCATAACGTGGTATATAATACAGGCCAGGAGACGTCGCAAGAGACATATGACCTAGTGAAATATATTCATTCATAAACTCACGGTAGAAATTATATAGACGTTGGTCAGCAATCAACTTTCTTTCTAAGGATTCGAAACGTTTTTGGGCTATTGAGCGTGATCCTTGGAAATCTTCGTCACATACTGGCTTTCGAAATGGGAGTGGCACTATAAAACGTCCCACGCTAGAGCGTACACATCCATCCCGAAAAATCACTTCACATTGACCTTCATCGGTGAATTCATCCGGTGCTGCTGCAGGTTCTTCTACCGTCCAAAACTTGTCCATCAGGGACTCAATTAAAGTAGTCAGTGAAATGAGGCACGAATGAAAAGATCTCATTTCGGTACTGGGTATGGGTTCTATTATTATCCACCCAAAGACCGACCCAAATGCTACTGGGTACGAATTCCCGACTGATACTCGTTTACCATCTAAAATTTGGACGAAAACGTCTGCCCCTAACAACAAATCAACGGCTGCTGGGGAGGTGAATGATGGGTCCGCTAGAGCCAAGTGTGCATATTTGTGAGCCACAGCGAGCGAGACTGGCTGACGAGGTATATCTGACGTAATAGAAGGAAAAACCCATGCCTTAATAGGGATTGCCGGCTCATCCGAAAATCTCGGTTGAACTTCACAATCAACTATCCCTTGGACGTTTGGAACCGTTGCACCAGATAGGCCCGATACAGGAGCTGTCCAGCGGGTCATACGTAACCCTAAGCGAGAGGAATTGCGCTAATCTGAGAAGCGGAATCCACTAGGATCATAACAGTATGAAGAGTGCCTGCACAATCCCTAATGTGTACTAAAGTCGTTCCCAAAACTACTGAGTGCGCGTCTCCCGGTAGATGACCAATTAATTACGAGGGAGATGCGACATCGGACTGATCAACCTTTTCACTTTCGGCCTTTTTTGAGTTGTTAACCACTTCACCCTGGTGCATCAATGTATGGTGGGTTCGCGAACACACGGAACACACAACAGACGAACGACACTTGGCAGCCCAATGGCCACCCTTTAAACATCGGAAACATAGACGTTGTTCACGAGCCCGTTTAGAGCGGGTAGCAAGTGACCAGCTTTCGAACTTTGGATATACAGCCGCATCATGAGTCCCTTTACAACACATATAACTATACGTCGACGTAGATGAATCAGTAGCAACAAATGAAGACTGAGACGAATTGTTTTAGTTACGGAACCCTTTTGATCCTGTCTGAGCTTTGTCAAACGGTCGAGACGCTTGCACTGGCTTTTCGAACTTTGAACCTTGAAATCGTTCAAGAATAATAATACGCGACAAATGCAAATAAGTCACTAACCGACGGGTAATCACAGACAGTTTGCGTTTCAAATCGGGTCCGACACGATAACGGTAAGCAACGAGATGCTAGAGAGAATAAAATGAAATCACCCAAATTGGGAATCTGAAAAGATTCGAGAACAGCGATACTTTCGTCGAATGCTGTTATAAACTTATTTAACTCCAACAGAGACTTCTTTAATGACCTTGGAGCGTTTAAAAGAATTTCTACTAGAGAACAAGCGACTAGGTTTATCAAATTTTGCTTCGAGAGTGGACAAAGCCAATTTATACGTGTAGCCCGAAATCGGTATCCCACGAAGAGAATCCAGTGCATCGCCCTTCAAATATCCCATAAAATAATATATTTTCTCGATATTTGATAAATTAGGTCGTTGCTCAACCATTTCCAAGAATCAGTCGCGAAAAGCCGGCCACTTATAAATGTCACCGTGGAAGCTCGGAAGAGGAATCTCTGGTAAACGCACAGAAAGAGCAGCTGTCGATTGATTACATAACTCATTATGAGCCTGAACAGATGGATTCTCGTCTTGATTACGAATGTTATGTTATGAATGTTATGAATCACCAAGAATAAAGCTATTAATCTGAGATTTAACACTTTCGTGCTGTGAATTATTATGGACTGATCCGTTACCTGTTTCGAAGGTACGTTCGCGAAAACGGTTTGCAACAGCCTTAATATACATAATAAACTCTTCAATCTCCACGGCCAATTGGCTAGAATACAATTCTAAAAGACAACCATAAGTCAATTAAATAATCGAGCACAGAATTGTCCTCAACCGAAAATGAGGACCATAGTTCATCTAACCTATCCACCGCCACCCACAATTGAGGTACAATCTCCGAATTTTCCACACTATGTTGAGCTAGTACATAAATCGATTGAATACGTTGAACATACCCTTCTCGTCTTAACACAGACTGCTCCTTTAAACGGGTTAACCGTACTAAATTTTCATCCACCGACATGGTGATTTCCTTCGATTTAGAACACAAAAAGTAAAAAAAAAACTAGTACGACGTTCACGCAAAAATAAAAAAAAAAAAAACAAACAAATTGTTAAGTGAGATACCCTAACTACTATTTTGATTATCGTAACTTTCACCAGTATCTCTGTAAAATATTAAAGTATCAAAACACCCAAAATTTGTGGTTTTTCTTTGAAAATCTCGAAAAAATTATTCTTACTACAAAATATTTCAATTAAAAATTATTCTTTATATATTTTATTAAATATCGTTAAAAAAGAAAATAATGTTGAAAGATACCTTTTTTGGTCCGTCCTTTACAGTTTACATCAACACGAAAATATATAATAACCAAATACACTTTTCGGTAGAAGAAGTCGAGTAGAAGTTTTCGTAGGAGAAAATATATTCTAGCAGGTACTTTAAAGATATAATTTTTCAATTTTCATAGCAGTTTTCTTAAACGTATAAAGGAAAACTGCTAAAATAACGGGAAATTGTTATAAATAAATTGTATAATGAACTTAAATACAATAATTTATTTTTAATCTAAAATAATAATAATAATACAATATCCTGTCTGAGGATCAAAGGGATAATAGACAAACTTTTACCATCTATATCTGGATAATTTTCCTTTCTTTTTATTTTTTTGTATGTATGCACTTTTCGAATTCAAGGGACAAGTAGTAGATTTTGAGTTAAGAACTTTTTGATAGTAAATTAATTTTAGTAATTTTAAAGAAGTTAATAATCGACTTTCCCAATAGATATTTAAGTGTGACGGAAAACTAGACAAAATGAATGAAAATGGTATAAATTGGAAAATTATAATGTCAGAAATTTTAAATGTATACTAAATATTTATTATATTGATGTGGTAAAATTTTCAAAATTTTCTTTACTACTTTACTACTTTCTAGTAATTAAAAAAATTTATTTCATTTATTTATTAGAGATGCATGTATACTTACATTTTTTCAAGTAGATGTAGACTGTGGGCCGGTCAAAATATTCCAACCCGGTAGCGATATCTCCCCCAATCTGGAGCTGATGTAGACGTACGCAGACTATTACTTCAGATCAGTCAGATGTAGCCCAAATGTATATATTTGCAAGTTGCAACACACAATATACAAGTTAAGTTAACTATTTGTGGATAATGTAGGTAACCCCTTTCTTGAAGCCTACAAACTGGCAAATAAGTTAAAACTATCAAGCTTAAAACGAATTGTATAGCTAAATGGAGATATTTCTTCTTAGTTAAATACCAGTTTATTAATAATTCTTAGTTAATTACCAATATAGATATCTACAAGAGTGTATCTGAAAATATTTCTGGAGGGAGATTCAATATTTTTATTTTTATTTCAAAGTTATAAAATATTTTTAATTTTTTCTGTAAACAATTTTTCGGGTAGGAGTTAAGAATGATTTTTAAAGTAAAGAGCTATTTGATCGCAAATTCGTTCTACATAGTACTTTTCAGATATGCTTTTCTATTTTCCAAAAGTCTTTTAACTTAAAAGTTTTAAGCGTAAAAAAATTACGAAATATTTTTTATAATCGGGGAAATAACAAATAAAGTCGGCAAGGTTATATTACTGAAATAATATATACATATATATATATAATATAATGACGTCAAAAATGTTTTAAAAAATATTGGCAGTAATAATTATTATGTAAGTTCTACCTTTATTACACAGACCTCCGCTCAAAATTGTTTATAGAAAATAATAATTTATCATTACATTCAAATTTAATATATTCATCACCAGTATCCTAACCGACGAGCGAAATGCTTTCACCTCCTACAGGCCACCTTTGTTTTATATATTAAATTTATTTCTAAAATATCCTTTATACTTTTGAAAAAATGTTGGGGTCTAGGTCTTCTGGACCTACCCTCCTCAAATGCGGTCTTGTCTATATACAGGTATAGTCATATAGCCATATATGTAAATGTGTTATATATTGATTAAATTAAAATCCTTTGAGCTAATGTATAGTGTTAATTAATAATAATATATTAATTATAATATTGTTTCTCATTTATTATATATATAATAATATATTAGGTAATATTTTGATATATTTTTTTTTAATGCATTTTATGTAAGTATATATCGTCTGTTAATTATCATTATTAATTTCAACGATGTATATACCACATCTATCATTATTCATATTGAATTATAACTTATTATTTAATAACTAAGTCTGCGCTTTACGTAAATTTCGTTAAAAATAGATGTTTTAAAGATTTTCTAAAAGAGAAAAAGTGATCAACTATATCAAAATAAATACAAAAGTTTTAAATTTATGACACGATATAAAGGAAATTCAATTTATAAAAATGAAAAAGTTTTTAAATTGATAGAATAACATCATATTTACTAATTTGTCTTTTATATTATGTATTATGT
The DNA here is from genome assembly GCA_025469235.1 of Pemphigus obesinymphae. Classification (NCBI taxonomy): domain Eukaryota; kingdom Metazoa; phylum Arthropoda; class Insecta; order Hemiptera; family Aphididae; genus Pemphigus; species Pemphigus obesinymphae. The sequence goes on along the minus strand of JAIPRL010001795.1, from coordinate 47,234 downwards.
TTTATTGATTTAGTTTTTAATGAATATAATATTATATTATGCCTAATGAATCTAGTTACTTTTTGCACAAAAACGAATTTCAGTTTACTATAACCGCTGACCATGCTTTTATTTAACTTTTAACGTCAACGAAAACTTTTTAATAATGCCAGCTTAATAAAATATTTTATTGTTTTATTCTCAGATATTTGCATTTTATGTAAAATTCTACAGACAACATAAATGAAATACAAAATTATCAAATAAATGAAAAGAAAGTCAATATAAGCCTTTAACTTTTATAATTTATACATAATTTTAATTATATTTTATAAAAGTATACTTTTAACCTCGATAAATTTAAATACCTACCTATACAATTTTACGGCTATACAAATAGTATATTTTTGTTGCATCAATTATTAAAGGATGATTTTTTTATAAATAAATAATTTATAGGACTTTATATTTTACTGAAATATTATCTTTATTTATCTTATCAACATAAAAAATTGAACAATGAATTATAACCAATTATAATAAATTATATTAAAAACGATATTCTTAGGTAGGTAATAATAAACATTTGATGCAACGTTAATATAATTAATGTCTAATAATAAATTTTAATGTAATGTTAATATAGTTGAATGTTTAAGAATAAACTTTAATAAACATTAAATGAATGTAAAATAATTAATGTTTAAAGTATAATGTAAAATAACATTTCATTGAATATTTAAATATTAAATGCTTAAGAATTAATGTTCAACATAACCTTTAAAAACAATGTTTAATTTATTATTATCATTGTGATCATGTTTCAATGTTTAACGCCTTCCCTAACCCCCCATGACCATAAGTAGGTAACTATAGATATTGAGTTTAAAACAAGGGAGGAGTATCTAAAACTACGAAAAAATAGGCCCACTCTCGACTACCTGCAACAAGGGTATTTTGGAATTCATAGTTAATTGCCCGTGGAATAGTATACGATAATATAGAAGAGGACATTTTTGAGCCATTATTGCGAATTTAATAGTAGTCAAAACGTACTCAGTCTGATGTCAAAATATATTATAAACTCCGGTATATAACATACTAAGTCATTTTATTTTATTTTTTTTGTATTCTCCAGAGGGGACTATGTCTCTCCCCTGGCCCTATGGCATCTATATACAGGGCCTTTAAACAAAAAGGAGGAGTAGACAAAACTGTGAGGCACTAGGTTTATTTCCCCTTAATGTAAACTCGGTTTGAGACAAGGAGACGCATAATCGCCAGTTTTATAAAGTGATAAGAAACATGCAAGAAAATGGAGAGATGGAATTAATCGGAGTAAACACACTTTTGGCATACGCAGATGACATTGTCATTTTAGAAACACTTCAGATTTAAGTGAAAGATAATGCAAAAAAAATACTAAAAGCAAGCCATATAGGCATGGGTTTATTTTAATGAATCCAAAATAAAATATGTGGTTATATCAAGGCTATTTCTCATAGTTTTATATTATCTCTATAATATCTATATTATAGGTATATCACAATGAAACATATTATATCTTGAAATTATATAAGTACCCAATATGGGTATACTGTATAATAAATATATAAATAAAAATATTTTAAATCAGGAGGTAGGTGAACAAAATAAACGACTTAAAAGACTGGAAACGGTTTATAAAAAAAACTCAATAAAAATAAATAACATTTTTAACTTAAGAATTACAAAACATATTAATCGATTATAAATTTTGAGCAGAGAAAAAAATCTTCTAGTTTTACAATAATTTAGAATAAATTCAAAGGATTATGTAAGCGTAAATGAAGACTATAAGTACCTACCCAAAAATATTATTAAAAATCGAAAAAAAAACACCAGATTTGAAATTCGCACCAAATATTTACTGTGACATAATATTGACGTGATCACATTTTAAAAAATGTTACTAATTTTCACTAATTCACAAAAAAATAAAAATAGAAAAAAAATGGAAAATTATTATGTATAAATCAGAAAAAAATACTACAGACTACGCTCAGAATTGTTTTTTGAATTAAACATTTCAAATCGGTCCAAACAGATTCAATATCATGTTAACTCATATAAATATTTATTATGGATAATAAAAATATTATATTATAAAAGTAATATTAATCAAACTGTCAACTCAAATATATTTTTATTACAATTTCATTGACACAAGTAGATTACTACAGTAATAACTAAACACAAAAAAAGTGAGTTCACATTACTCAAGAATCACGTTAATAATTATTACAAACAAATAAATTTACTAGTGGGCACGACACCAAAAGTTGGTCCCTGAAATGCTCCACAGCGGATGACCATAGACAATAATTTACCAAGAATGACGTTCCCCACCCTTGATAATAAGGCACGGTAGTGTAGCCAACAATCAGATAATTGCTACAAATTACAAATTACAAAATATACTTACATCTACCTAACAAGGTAACCACCTGACTAACCCACCAACCTACCCACTGGCGATTTATAACTTTTTTTTGAGGGGGGGATGTAATTTTAATGAAATAATTTTATAAATAAATATAAAATACTTTAAAATACATATTAATCTGTTATTTTATTTATTTTTTTGTTACAAATTATATTACAAATTCCAATTTTCTTTTTTTATTTGCCAGTTCATCTATTATTTCTAATTTACATATTATTAAATGTAACTGAACTCGCCGTGGACGCACGCATCTAATTTTTATTTTATATTGTTATTTTATTTTACTACGCTGGTTCGCACCCATAAATAAAAATATTTTATAATTATTTAAATGCAGTAAATCAGTAAGTAATTTACGTGCTAAAATATTCATTTACATTTATATAATAATAGGTATATTTACATACTTAATATTTAAATAGCCATGCTTTTGAGGGCGGGCAAGAAAGGTAGTTTTTTACAATTGTGTTGGAAGTCGTTTGAGGAGGGATTAATAATATTTTATAGTTTTAAATAATATATAGGTTGGTAAAATAAAAACAAAATAACAATTATTATTGCATTTGGGTAGTGTACGTTCACTTGTACACATACAATCTACCACTGTTACTACTTACTAGCTATACTTTAAAATATTTTATTCAGTTGATATATGAAATTGTAAATACCTATATACTAATAAAAATAATAAATAATTTTTAGTGCTTTTACATTTCACCAAATTATCATTTTGTATTTTTGTATTTTTTTTTTTTTTGTATTATATTTATGTTTTTTATGTACCGCATGTACCTATAATTAATATACATAAATACAATATAATATTATGTGTACACTCATAGAAATAAGTACTGACCTTAGTTTCGTTTATTTTGATAGTAAAATATGAATCCAATGTTTTTGTTTTTTTTTTTTTATTCGTCTCCATTTCACTTAGCTAAGATTGAGTTTTAACGGTTCGAATATTTTAAAATATTAAAATACCGATGATATTGTCGTCAAACGTCAAATGTGCAGAATACATAATATATTAATATGCACTTGCGTCGTCACGTCTGCTTACACACCACGCATATATACATACACGCACTAGATGTATCTTTATCGGCTTTATCTATGATCAAAGTTCAAACAGAATAATAGCCTGTATTTCGTTCGAATCCATAGCGATATTATCGCTTATGGGTTTTATATAAGTTTATAAATGTGTAAAAAGGAATTAGTGAAATCCAACAAATATTTCGTTATTATTATATAACTATTATATAATATAATTCGTTATATTATATTATGTGTTTTGTAAATTTGTTGTCTTAAAAAATTCTCTGTGGGTGGAACCCTCTACACTCCCCCCCCCCCATAAATACGCCACTGAACCTACCTACCTAATAAGTTCCTATTAACTTAATTCACTTTATAAGATAAAATATTCGTTAATTATTAATAATTAATTTTACATTGATGTAAAATAATAACAATGAATATTTGTATGTATAATAAAATATCATATTTTACAAATAGAACTTATTGGTAAGACATAAGACAACTAAAAATACATAGTTTTAATAACCAGTAAACAGGTAGTATAAAGCCATAAAGATCATAAAATACTGAGAATGTTAATTATGCTTACATTTTTATCAACCTCGTATAGGATCCTTCAGAAATGAGAATAAACGTCTTCCTAAAAGATCATTCAAAGAACTCTCGCAACTTGGCACGCAACAAATTAATAAATTAGACTGCTTGCAGGTGTACATGTCTCCATTAAAAATGTTTAAAAACTTTGAACATTTAGTCACAAACAAAAGCACAAGTTATCGTGATTTGTGATTGTCGTAGAAAGGTTTTCGTAGACAAGGTAGTCGAGTCTCCAAACTGGAATTTTGGGTCAAACTAAAACTAAACAAATATGAAAATAATATACATTATACCTACCTAATGCATAATAGATTTTATTTTACATGTACAAGGAAATATCAACCAATCCAATGGCGTGTCTAGAACTAATTTAATGGACGGGCGCCACTAAGTTAGATTCAGAGAACTTATTATACTTCATTCAAAGAACTTATATATAGAATAATTTTTTTGATATTTTTACTATTAGTGGATGAAAATGATTTCAACTGTCCATGGTAATTGGTGACATTAATTTATTTTGACGTTTTTTGTACGACAGTCATATATTGTTTTATTTTTGGATATTTAATATAAAATTTGCTATTATCCATTTATCTGATTAAATTAAACAATTGAAAGATCAAAATAAATTAAGTCTTAAGAGGAAAGATAAACATAAAAACCGTTTAAACTTTTCTAACTTTAATCTTCCAAAAATATTTGAAAATAGAACCCATTTGATTTATCAAGTTGTAATAAGCAAACTACACAATTCGAAAATAATACAGTTACAGTAGGTATACATAACTTAGCTTATGCAAAATATGTTAATAACTCCTAATCATTTGTGGTTCTTGTATTATTAAACATGAAAATTTGCTTTTGATAAATTAAACTAATTCAGTATAGGTATAGTTGAAATTCACAATAGTTTATCAACTCTTGTCATATTATCTGAAAATTAATAATTATTTTAAAAATTATAAATAAAAATGTATATTTATCAATAAACATATCTTGTAATATTTCCGATTGTGTTTTGGGCCAAAATGTGAGTGAGCCTTGGCCTACCCGGCCCACCCCCTGGACACGCCACTGAACCAATACATTAAGTATATCACTATACCAGTAAGTATATCATTACATATATAATTTTTTTAAATAAGTACTATTTAAAATAATTTAAAAAACAGTTGCAAAATTATGAACTAATTATTGTTGTTGCCCTTCCATTGATTAAAAAACATCTATAATAATTAACCATTACAACAGCACTTTTGTTAGTATTTTTGAACGATTTAACTGTATTTGAATTAATATAAAGGTTCAGACAATTGCGATTTGCGACTGCAGTCTGCATGCTTTATAATCTGTATTACTATATGCATTATATTGGTATTGTAATATAGATTATAGGCTTATTAAATTAATAAAAATGTATTTTCCCTTTCTGAATCCATCTTCTTTAACATTTTATTCAATCAGGTTTCCAAATGTTCTATGCATTTATCGCTTCTATCTAAAAATATGAATACAGGCATAATTTAATTGTTATTTTGTTTTTCTTATAACTATATTCTATGGTAATAACATTGATTATGTATACCTATGTATTATCATTGATTAAATATACATGTACCTAAATTAAATTTTTAAATTTTTAAAATTAAATTTTAATCAATGGTATTGTATACATAATCAATGGTAATAATATATACCTATTGTTTTTTTTTCTGGTAAAACCGCTAGATGGTGTTAATAAAAAAAATGGCTCTTACATTCATAGATCAGTTATTTTTTATTAATTAAAAGTATATAGTTAGGTTATATTTAAATTTTTTATGAAAATTAAATTATATAGGTAGGTTAGTTCGTTATTTTATCAACTATTTCATTCTGTTTCTCATAATGATTATTTTATTCTGTAGTTTGGTCGTCATTCCTGTAATGTAAGTAGTAATGTTCTGCTATCTAGCTATCAAGTTATCCACATGTCTAATCCAGTACAGACTTATAGAGGGAGACGTGTTCGTATTATCATTTAAAAACATAATCCTTTACTGCACAAACCACGAACATATGTTACGATGATTTGAACAAAGTAAATAATGATAATAATAATAATAATAACAAATTAATAAATACAAAATACAGAACATTGAAAAATCAAGTGAATGCTGTGAGTGGAATACCTATTACAATTGAAACAAAAAAGTCATTCCTGTAATTGCATCCGATTGGGTCTGATGACGGCTGTTATTTAAGAAAGTTGCGTTGCGTTACAAAAACGCAAACAAGTTAATAAATACTATAACTATCGTCACACTCTGATCACGATTCACAGAGTAAACCGTTCAAATATGAGTTCATCCGAGGACGTGGAAGTAGAAAATTTCGATATGACTTCGTTGGACTCGTTACCAATTGAGGTAATCACCAATAATTTAAGTTCTATCAAATGATAGGTACCTACTTAATAGTGTAATTACATAATACTGTTTGTTCATAGATTTTCCTAATCATTTGTGATCGCATAGACGCCGACACTCTAGTACGATCTTTAATGTATGTCAACAAACAATTCTACAGCATAATTAGCGACAATTATTTGTGGAAAAAAAGGATTTTGCATAAATTTAATGATTGTGATGTGGCATTCATGATGACAAACGCTTACAACGGTGAGTCTAAATGGCCATTGGTGTATATTTGTATAGAAAATACATTTTGGTCTTTCTTGTTTTGATCCCACAGAAAGTACATTTAATTGGAAGCAATTTGCCTGGAACACAGAATTAGAACACGAATGCTGGAGCAAATATGAGACAAATACCACAACCACTATTTATAAAGGAGCTCATTTCTCGGATGTAGATGCTGTTCTTTTGACTAAAGTAAATAGTTTAAATATTAGATTATGATAACATTATATATTATTTTATTAATCGACTATAATATATACAGAATGGTACTAATTGTATATCTGCTTCAAGAGATCGTTCTATATGCTTGTGGAACGTGACAGGGACACACACAAACCCTCTGGTACACAAAATTGATAGCCATACAGGTTGGATATGGGATTTAAACATTTATGATGAAAATCATTTCTTATCGTGTTCCTGGGATTCGACTGTTAAATTATGGAACATGAGTAACTTCTCACAAAATACAAATGCAACACAAATATTTAGGTAAATATAATATCCAAATAAATACTTTATTTTAGAAATATTAGTTATAAATTAACAGGTACTATTAATAATTTTCATATAGTACTGAATCTGCAGTATTGTCAATTACAAGCAAAGAAAATTTTATTGCTGCTGGACTTTATACATCAAAGTTGATTGCATTTGACCCACGTAAATCTGAAAGTATATTTCGACTAAAACCTCATATACGTAGTATTATTGATTTGTGCTTAGTAAAAGATTTCTATTTGGTATCATTAAGTGAAGACAGAACATTGTCTGTATTGGATTTACGTACACATCAAACTGTCAAATCTATGAACTTGTCTAAAGTAAAATAAAACTAATCCATATTAGTTACGATTATTAACTAGGTACCTATAATTATTATTGTTTTTTTTTTCATTTCAGCAAGGCAGTAGATTTCCTATGTGCGCTTCCTACTACGATAATGTACTTTTTGTTGGTGATAGTAGAGATTATATGTACTGGCTGGACTGTTCACATGGATCGTTCGATAATTTTGAGGTACCTATATTATTGTTTTAATTGTACTAAATATTTAATTACACATTCTTCATTTTCCTTATAGACTGTGAAATTTACAAAATCCATTGAAGGTCAAAGAAACTACAAACTGAATTGTATTAAATGTATTAATTACGGCAGTATTATGGCAGGCGGCAATGAAGGAGCTGTTTATATTATAACTCCAACAAATCCTTTAAAAATGATAACCAAAATAGTTGATTGTGGTTCTGAAATTACTTCAGTAAGTTAATTTAGACATTTTAAAGAAATGGTAAAAAGATTTCTATAATAATTAATGTAATTTATTTTTAGATAGACTATCAAAATAATACACTAGTTGTTGGATATGTGAACAGTGAAGTACAAGTATGGCTAAAAAAATAATCATCTGAAATACCCTTATAATGTCTCAATTATAGATATTTATAAATAATGTAGGTAATAATTAATATGCATGTTATTAATTGAAACAACACTTGCTGTTTTATATATATATAATTTTATAAAAGTATTTCTTTTATTTACAATATTATGATTTGAAAAACCAATCTCAGGCTATAAGTAGACTGATTAAATTGATAATAATTATTAAATAGCACAATAATATTTAAATATCTTAATTTTTCATTTTTTATATGCCACGAGTATATATGTAACTTTTTTCTAATTTTCTACTAATTGTAAGATTTATCATGTCTTTGAATAATTTATAACTATTTGTATTTTGGTATCTACTATCTAACAACATTCTTGTTCCTTTGGGTTATATGGCTCATCCTAGTCACTAATAAGTATAACTATCATAATATTTTATATTATAAACTAAAAATATTAATTTAGTTCATTACTTTTTATGTTTAACTTTTCTATAAAATATATTTTATTTTATATTAACTGTTATACTGTTTAATAACTATTAAACTTAATTTTTTGACTATGACAGTCAGTTGTAACTGTTTGGAAATATTATTGAACCATGTTAAATTGTATATTTTTAATACTATCATATAAGTAATATAATATATACTAGAGAATATTTATATACACATGTTATATTAATATTTACACATCTTAATATTTATAAAAGTATAATAATCATATTAATAAAAATATGAATTTATCAGTTATGCAATTTAGTATTTGTTCACTCAATAACATAAATCATTTATAAAATTATTATTACTATTTATAATAACTAATAAGGTTTTTTAAGGATACGTATAGGGTAGAAACAATGATTAAAAAGTTACATTTAGTGACTAAAATATCATATATCATAAATGTGATAAATGGTTACCTACTTATTAGCTGAAATAATTCATAAAATATACTGTGATGTCACAAATTTTTAAAATAAACATAAATACAATTATTTTATATGATGTCATAAAATGGATTTGACTCATAAAGTATATAAAATTTAATGAATTATGAAAAAAATATATTTAAATGACATCAAGAAACTATATAATTATTTATTTTATATTTTAAGATTTTGAGCAAAGCGAGAAGTCTTTTGATTGTGCGATGATGTTTATTTTTTGGGAACCAACTTATCAGGTAGAAAGAGTCGAGTAGGAGTTTTGGAATAAAGTGCTTTTTTGATAGGAAATTTATTCTAGATTGTACTTCCCAGAGGTCATTTTTTGAATTTCCCAGTAGTTTGAGAAAAACTATATTTTATATTAGTAAATTTTTATAAATGGAAAAATTACCAATAATAAAGTTCCTATGGTTACTACTGTAAAATGGGGTGAATAGAATCAATTTTAGAGACTTAGGAAATATCTCTAGTTATTAAAGTTTCTTATTTTTTTTAATAAAAGGTAACATGTACCTCGATACTATTTATTATGAAAAACAATTATATTTTTCCTATTATTTATGTTTCTTTAAAAAAAATGAACCTATTTGTACAGATTTGGGGTAAATAAATAGGGTCGCCCAATTATTTTGCCTCGAAAATCTATTCATATCATAGCTGAAGTGAATAGGATCAACAAAAACGTTATACTACAGAAATATATTATAAAAAAGTGTAAGAATATATTATTATAATACAAAATGGAGAGATCGACAGTAAACATAATCCGAAATATATTTATATGTCATTTATACTAAAAACTAACATAATTAGACATATTAAATTCTATTTTAAAAATTGTAATTAATAAATTATTTTATTAATGCAGTAGATATTAGACCTTTTGTAAAAACTAAATGTTTAAAAAAGTATGCAATTAAATAGGTATAGGTAAGTAAAAAACATTTTTTTTTTGCCATAAAAAATTAAAAATTGCAACAACTATGAATACCAAGTTTGTGTTATTACACTATTGGTATCCTATATTATAATTACTATAATTATTATAATTAAGTTCATAATTACATATAAATTTCTTACCCACATAGTTTATCGTGTTTGACAAAATGTCAAAAATATTGATAACAGTTTTGATGTCATTAATTTATGACAAAATCAGTGAAATTCCTTTATTCTGGGGCGATACAATATCCAATACAATAAAAGTTTCATGGAAATTATTACAGTAAATTAAATGGTGAAGACCAAAATTGTTTACAACCGATACTTCACTTTCTATAACCAAAAATAAAAGAAAAAATTTTATTGATCCGATTCACCTCAAAGACCTTATTCGCCTCATTTTACGGTAGGTATATATTACATCAAGCTATTTAATACAGTATTTTGCATAATTTTCAAAAGTATTTTATTCCTCAAAAAATAAAATACTTTTACTATAGATAATTCTGTCTGTAAAAGACCAATATAAATTGTTTTCTTATTAGGAATCTATAGTCCAATTTTATATATTAATAATTTTATTTTACATGTATCTAAATCAGATTTAACTTTAAAATACCATATTTTTAGATAAATGAATACGAATTGTTAAGGTAAATTTTTTTTTACAAAAAACCATGTACAATAATATATGGTAACTCGTGGTAGAAAACTAATTCGTTGTCATAGAAACTCGCTGTTTAAAAATGAATTTGTCCCACTTGACTTGCAACTATAAGCAAAAACAGTTATGCAATATTTATAAATATATAATGTCCATAACCGTGCCCTTGAAGAAGGCTCTGAAGAAAACAACTTGCCTTCGTTATATGAAAGAGAACTTCACTAATAAATCCAATAAAACTTAAGATGTGATATCCATATGTGTTGTCTCTGTCTAATGTGCAATATAATAAAAGGACATGACACTAAACCATGAATATAGATCTATATAAGTTAAAATTAACTAAGTCGCCTATTATTAATTTTGAAAATAAAAAATTTTCCAGAAAATTATATATCCTTTTGTAAAATATTGCCCAACAAAAAAATGCGTATTAAGTTTTTCTTTTTATTAAATAATATTTTACAAAAAATATGTTATTTTCTAAAACATACTTTAAAATATTCTCTTCAAAATAAACAACAAGTATTTCAACTTTTAATTTTAATTTAGACAACACATTCATTGTTTTGCATAATATATTTTTTCTATATTGTTTATAGATTGGTATAAACGATTAGGATCCAGATTTATAAGCAAATAAATACTTTTATATACTTGACTTAAAATAATACTGATTGAAAATATTGACATTTCATATGGAAAACTCCAAGGTTTTTTTTTTTATTTGCGTAGAAATGCATAAGATTGCATATTTCTAGATCAGCCATACTCAACCTTTTTTTTACTTGGGTCACAAACATATTTTTGTTACGCATAGGTGAGCCGCAACATAGTGATTAAGGGGACTGTGGGGAAAGGATAATTTAGAAAAGATAAAAATAAAACAATTAAAATAAATTTATATTATATAGGTAATATTATATGATTTATTGAAAGATTGAAATATAAAATATTGTACAATAATTAAAAATGATTTTTATTAGTAATTTAAATATGATATAATATAAATTAGTGAGATTTTTGATATTGAGCCAATTCTTTCACATTTTTGACAAATCAGGTTTATAGTTCCTGCATGCTACTCTCAATAGATTGTCAAGGTGAGAATCAGTAAGGCGATTCCTAATACAATTCTCGCATATTTAATTTTGGAATATGATGATTCACAAAGATACATTGAGGCGAATAAGGTTAGCAACAAGTGGGCACATTTTTATACAATTTCATATTTTCAAGCATTAAATTCTAAAATTCAATGTATTCTTTTTGTTCTCTCTTTTCTTTAAAAATAACTTCTAAATTTGTATCATTTTTTAGTTCTATAAATTCAACAAATATCTTTGCATAGCCATATCCTAATACAGCTAGTTATGTAATATTTGTTGTTTTTAAATACAATTAAATAATTGAAATAATTTTATTTTCACCCTGTAATCCTTGGTTAAGTTCAGTAAGTTTTTCTAGTTTTTTATATAATCATTTTCAAGTTCATTATAAGCTTTATTATTTTGTTTTAAAAAATTAATTATTTCTAATCATAAAAAATAAATCTTTCCAAGTACTTTTCCTCTACTTAACCAACGTACCAAAGTATGTAAAAGAACATCACTATAATTACAGTTCATTTCTTCCAAAAGACTTACATTGTCTGTGGTTCAATTCTTATACTCGAATGTAATTAACTATTTTTATTAAGTTTTTCATTACGGAATCTACTTCTGGAATTCTGGAATAGAGACGTGTGCTGCTAAGTTTTCTTGGTGAATGATACAATGAAATGATAAGAGATTTATTAAATTATATTTTTTTTTATGTAGGGAAATAAATAGGGAAAGCCACAAACATACGGCTCGTCATCGGAAACATTATACGAATAGTTATATCAATTATTATAATACCTATTTTTTCAATTTTTTTACTTTTTTCCACAGACTATAATTTTTTTTTTTTACCACAAAAAAATACTTCGAGGGCCACAGGTTAAGTATGACTGTTCTAGATGATTGCATTAAAATGTATATAATTTAAATTTTATTTTATTTTGCATATAAATCTGGAACATAGAAACGACAAATGCAGGTATAAAGGTATATCACATTTGTGAGTTACGGGCATGTATCAAAATGCACGACAAGTTGAATGAAAAAGCTTGCAATAGCGCATGCGTCTTCAAGTTGAAATGCAACATATATATTCATCATAGATATTTCGTTCAATTCAAGTGCGTTTTATTCAGTACACGTTTTAACTAAATTTTAATTTTTTGTTTCAAAAATGACCGAAGATAAAAATTCTTATTTTTAATAAATTATAGAAATTTTTTCTGGACATGCGCGTAAAGTTTTAAAATATAATGATTCGTCCGATTGTAAATCATCTACAATTCTGAAATTTCGTGTTTAAAGATCATTTTTTACCTACACAGAACGCTTCTTTTGCCCTTTTTTACGCACTCGTTATAATGAAATACCCCACACCGACACCAAGAAGTAAAGACAAATCAGACATATCCTACTAACATGATTATAGTTGACTGTGCGATGACGATGTAATGTGGATAGCAAATAGTATGCGTTTAATTTGATAAAGATATGCGCTTGTTGCATGTTGAAACGCAAGTTGAATTTAAAATAGAAGACAAAGGACATACCTTAACATCATCTTAAGATTCCTCTTTCTAATAGCATATAGTTTATTTAAGTTAAAACTTTAAATGATTGCCGGATCTATAGCATCTTAAAGAATCTATTCTCATTAAAAAACTGAAATATTTAAAGACTAAATTAACTCTATAAATAAAAATTCAATCGATTTTATTATCGGTTATTTTAAACTATTTGCATTATTTCAGATTGTCGACCCAATCACAGAACATGTTCGAATATTAAACATTTTAAGGACGTTGAATATAATAGCTCACTGAAATGAAAAAATATGGCCCAAATTTGTAGTGATGTAATTTTGATATGTACAACATAAGATATTTATTAGTTTTTATTATTATATCTTAAATGGTAAAACTTATAAATAATTATTATAATACATTATTTTGAGACCAGATTTTCCTCATTTGAATGAGTATATGACTACTAGAATAAAAGATTTTTTAAATACTTCCCACTTTTACAAATACATCAACTTTAAAGTGTAACTTGTCCTCTGGTATTACATTAGAACTTTGTGATTATTATACATACAATTTGTAATAATACACATAAATTAATATTATAATATCTAAAATATTGCGACAGTATTTATAAAATAAAATTTTTAACTAAGTATATTTATACATTTATTCAAATGAGGAAAATTTGGTCTTAAAATACCTAATGTATTATAATAATTATTATTCATAAGTTTTACCATTTAATGATAAAATAATAAAAACCAACAAATGTCCTATCATATGCTGTATATAACGACATCATTACTGTTCGGAGCACATTCTGACGGATGTGACAAATCCAGACCACTTTTTGAGTTTTGACATATTTCCATTAATGTTCTATCTAACATTCATGGTAATATTATGCAGTATTATGATGACACTTTTACAGTTTATTGAACATAGATAATAATATATTAATATGTATAAACGTCAAATTATTGTACACTTTATAAATTAATTAATTTATTTATTTTATAATTTATTAATCGAGCTGTATGTCCAATTTTGCGGATAGCATTTTATGATAACTCTGTTGTAATTGAAAGTAATTTAACTTGAAAAAGTTTCTAATAATATTGGTATCATGGTAACTATAAATTAATAATATATAATAATTATAACTTATACTCTATTCAACAAGAAAACAAATTTTATTATAGTGAATACACAATACTATAAAAATAGGTTAATGGTTTTACAATAAATAAAATTACATAGTCTTGGAAGTTGAATATTATAATTGTTTACATAAGATCAACTGAATTTTTAAATTAACACATGTAAAATTAAAACAGGTCTACACATTTAACAAAATTAAATTATAATAGCAAATAATTTATTAATGCAATTTTCTAATTAATAATAAAAATAATAACATCATGTTTAAAAAAAAAATACAATTAGAATGTAGATAATTTACATAAAACATCAGACTAGAAACTGATTTACTTTATAATATTTATGAATAATGAATGACAATAATTAATGTAAGATTTTAAGTCAATTCCAAAATACTTGTTTCCCAAAAATGATGGTCATGTTTATAAGGAAAGGAAGAGGGATCCACTCTGGAATGTTGGTAATAAAGGAACTTTAGGAGTTAATGAATAATGGAGAATTAGATTTGATTAGGAATTAAAAGCCCAAACAAAAAAGGAAATAACGAATGGGCGACTAGTATTATTCAAGCATTTTGGTACAAAAGGCCCGATACTATAAACATTGTTATCAAGCATTCTACAAATACAAAATAAAAATTATGTAGAAATGTATATATGTATATATAATAGTAATAATAATAATAATAGTAAATAATAATAAACAACTGTAGAAGACAAATAATAATAAGTTTATAAAATTTGATCATGCAAACAGTTGAATCACTAAATTGACAAAATAGATTAAATTTGGTTGTGAAAAATTATCACTAAAATAAATTTTAGAAAATAATTTGTTAAGTATTATCGATTTTTAATACTCCCCCCTCCCTTCCCTCCCGTACGTCCAACAAAACGTACCAAGTCCTAGCACGAAGCCTGTTAAAAAAACCCCAAAAGATGCAACGCTGGATTCACCCATGTTGCGCCCCAAATTTCCTAGTTAAAAAAATAATAAATTATAAATGCACTTGCATTGAAAATATAATATCAAAAAAATGTATACTTACAGAGTTGTTTTAAATGCCATAGGCAGTTGATAGGCGTTCCTTCAACTGAGGAGGAAATTGATCAGTGAATCTAGTCCAATTTTCTTCACCTACTTGATTTTTAAAGCCATGCAATATCTAAAAAATAATATTAAAACATTTAAAAATGAATAACACAATATAACACTCTAAGTTATAACTAAATTAATTAGTATAATATACAATTTATAAACTTAAAAATATTTATTACAAGTGGATATTAAAGTTGGTAATATAAAACTTACTTTATAAAACATATCTTTTAAATCATCTTTAGGATTTATCCACGAAGCAATGGCATCACAGAAGAATATAAAATCTTGAACTACTCCACCGGGATTTAGACTTATCATTTGACACATACCTCTAAATGCACTATCCTTTTCATCATTATCTCTGATATTACGCAAAGATGTACACCTAGAACGTAATTTATATTAGCAGTGCTCATAAAACAATTTTAAATCATTAGTAGTAGATATCTGTTATTAGTAAGTAAATTAGATGCACATTTTGTGTCCCCAAACCAATATATATATATATGTATTCAAAATAATAAAATTATAAATATAAAAATAATAAAAATATATTATAAATAAGTAATTATAAAAAAAGTAAAACAAAAAAATTGGTACACACCACATGCGTACAAACTGTTGTAACAGCGGGGCGACGTCCTGAGGGCACACATAACCTAGTCGGCCGATTGTAATTGCTATAAAAAAAAAAAACAAAAAAAAACGAAAAAACTAATAAAAAATAAATTCATTAAATAACAAATAAAATAGTAAAACCATAAGTATACAATAATATTTTTTTAAAAAATAAAATAAAATTATACACTTAATATTAAAACTACTTGATTAAATTATAAATCAAATTTTGATATAGTACAATTGTTACATTATATATCTAGTCTTGTAACAATGTACTATTTAAGCATATTTATTGTGTAATTAATTAGATAAACATTACATAATGGTATTAATCAATGATAATAATTATTATATACAAATATAGAAGTGGTATGAACAGTTTAAACTCAAGTAATAAAGTCAAACCGAACCGAACTCAATCAAAGAGTTTGAACTTGAGTAAAATTTTTAACTTCAACAAACTATTTAAACTTATCATTTTTCAAACTGGAACTTTTATTGAGCTTTAACTGTTTGACAAAATTAAAATAAAACTGTATTCATTTATCATTTTATTAATCAGTGTTGACTATAGAGTATAATAATAAATATTCATACACACTGGATGTTGTTAAAATCACAATGGTAAGTGCAAGAATTTAGGATATTTTCTCACCTTAACGATTGCAGCGATTGTAGGTTCATTTATAATTTGCATTGTATCATAGCCTATCATTTGCTCATGCAAAAAAGGGGGAAATTTTCTGAATCGCTGAAGCAGTTACTAAGTCGGAATGATGACAAAATGTGTTGTACATTACACATATAACATACTAAAAGTTACTATTTGAGTAGTCCAAAACCGAATTTTGAATTGTTTATAACTCAAGGGGAAGTGGACTTAGCGTCTCACGGTTTTGGCTACCATCTTTTTGCTTAGTATTTATCCAATGGGGGAGGGGAGGAGGGTGGAGGAGAGACATACCCTCTGGAGAATATTCTAAAAAGTGACACAAATGCCTCAGGTGGTTTATTTTTGTCAGAGTAACATAAAATACGTTTCTAGTGATACACGCCAAAATCATGATATTGTTCAACAACCCCCCACCCCTAAAATAAAACTACAATAGTCAAAGGTTTTATTTATACCTACACAGATCTAACCTAAAAGAAAATAATATATGTATATAAAAGCGTAGCCAGCCTGATGTACAATGACCGTGTGTCTCGCACCTTAGGCGTGTTTTAGTTTGAGAACTCCTTATCAGAAAAAAAAATATTTACTAACACATTTACCAGCGTCTACTCTTAATTCACCTGACCATAGTATGTTATATACCAGAGTGTATGTACTACAACACATTTTGATAACAGTCCTAGTCTAACTGTAAGTAAATTCGCACTGGAGACTTTCTATGCAGTTAGTGGGATGTGAACTTCTAGCTCCTTGTGGTTTTTGTTATAATTTTCCATGGGTTTCATTAGAGGATTTGGGGAGGAATATTTTATAGGAATAAATAAGTCAAGTAAATAGTTAGGTTAGTGCGGTAAGAGTTGGTACAAATCAAAATCGCATAATGCAGCAATAAATTATAACATAAATATGTTTCTATTTTTAATTAGATTTTGAGGTCGATAGATACCTTATAGTTAAATAACCCATAGTTCTAATGTAATTACAAAAAATAAAGATTTTGTTAAATACCAATTATCAAGTATTGGATAAACTAAATTTAGATTTGATACTAAAACTTAATAGATTAGTGTGGGTTCAAGTTTGACATAATACTATAGTTCATTTCGACAATAAAACTAAAAATTTAGTTTAAATTTTATTTTAAACTTCATAGTTCAGTTCAATTACTAAATTTTTTACCAAGTTCGATCCACCTCTTAATTTTATAATATATTTATTTAATGAAAATACAGTAAAATAACTAATACCTAATTTAAATACTTTTAACCATCCAACTTCACAGTATTAAAATATTTCAAATATTAGATAGATTCAACAGCGAAGTAATTTTTAGATTTTTCAGTAAATTTGCAATGCAAATGTTAAAAGTAAAATTATGGATATAACAAAAGAAAATATATATTTTACAAAATCCACTAGTTATAATTTGGAAAATAATCCTAAAGATCTTTGTATCAAGTATTAACTATTAATTTTAGTACCTTCTACATTGACATAACTTTTTTTTTTTAACTATTTATTTACATTTTAATTATACTTTTTCCTCGATTGTTATGTAATAAAATAAGAAATTATACGTTTTAAGGTGACATTTGTTGTATCTGTTTATCTAACTGTCAATATACCAAAACTGCAATTCAAAGAATTAAAATAATAGTATATTTATCAAATTTAGAGTTACAATACCTTTTATCAAAATTATTAAAAGATGAAAACATTATTTGTGTCTTTATTTGCTTTCTCAAAATTGTAATTTTAAAGAATAATAATAAATTGAAGACTCAATTCCATAAAAATATTTACTTTATTTTGGTAAATACGTATTTCAGTAACAAAGTTACCAACTTCAGTACACAATAACGACTAAAGCAGTTTACGGTCCTTATATATTAAACAAAAACCGGTTACCGCCTTCAAACGATGAGTCATCGACCGATGAATCATCAAACAAATGTTTTGCGATATTGTTTACAATATTATATTAATATAATATATTAGTCATTATTATACGTTCTTGACAAATAATTCTTATATTAAATCAAACTTAGAAAACTCAAAATCATTTTTTGAATGCAATAATTTATCTTTACTTTCAAATCTAAAATAATAATATTAACTATTCTATATTCCTATCATAGGACTGATGGAAAAACTTCCACTGTGTTTACCAGAAAAGTTTTTTTTATATTCTGTATTTTAATATTCTATACATGTTGCAATTTTGTTATAGTGATTTTATTATACTATATTTTATGAGAGATCATCCGGAATTGCGTATGTGATAAGAAATAATTGTAAAGAGATCAAATTTTCCCCTCTATACTGATGTCAGTTTCCTTGTGCCACTACAAATTATTACACTTGCATTATTACATTCCAATTTACCACTATTATAGCGATGAGTGATAACAAAATAATAAGCAGGTACTACACCTTATTTCATATTACGTAGGGTTGACAATGTTAACGAGTGCAGTTAGGTAGGGGATGTGCGGCGATTTTGTAAATATGATTTCTCATGAAATAGTATCATTTATAGGTATTTTAAATTTATATTCTATACTAAATATGATATATGAATATCTAATATTAAATAAACAATTCATAAATTGTAATACCTATATAAATACCTAATATCATAGATGTTTTAGAAATAAAACACCATTCCATTTGCATACCTATAATAATAATACTTCATTCACAATGAGTATCAACCTTATTTGTGCACAACGTCAACCATTTAGAGGCTGTGAAAACCAGAAGGTGTATCAAATTATACATAGTATATTGCCTAATGAGGGGAAGGACTTGACCACTATTGAAGAAAATTGGTCAAAAATAAGGTTGGTTCTTATCATGAATATAGTTACTTGCCTCAAAATAACCAACTGTTCAGAAAAGTTTAAAATGGATTTTTTTTTCTTTATGGACAATAATCAATGATGAAACCACTATTAAAAGTAAATAAGTTCTTACTAAACCCAATAAAACTCTAAAATAATTATCTCAATTATTAGCAGAGTACCAAATAAAAAATTAAAATATAATGTTAATTTTCATTTAAATAAATAAAATATATTGTTAAAACCTTTTCATTTTTAAATATTGTTAAGAATAATAACTACTACCCACTAAATTATCTTATATTCTGACCGATCATTGATTTTAAGTTAGAATTATTTCATATTTTGTATTTCAGAACTTAGTAAATAATGATCAAATTAGAGGAATTCCAAGTTCAATCAATACAGAAAAAAAATAAGTATACAAAAGCAATTTTTCAAAAAAATAAATTTAGAATGAAATTTTCATTCTAAGGCAACACGTTATTAATTTTGTAAGTAACCGTTTCTTTTTTAATTAAAAGAAAACAGGTTGTACTAATATTTTAATGTAACAATTTGTATTTACCTGTATTTTCAAGTAGAGTTTTTGGCGTATTTGGTCTATTCATTGTTACTACTAACTGATTTAGAATAATTGGTACATAAGGTTGCATTTCAGTACCTATAGGAATGCAATTATTTAAAAAAATTAAATTTTATATTAAATATAACCAAAATTATTTTATTACCTAATTTTACAGCAATCTCGCCAATTGCCCATGTAGCATTATTACAAACAGAGATATGATCAGGATTCAAGTTTTGTGCCAATATTGGCATAAAATCAGCTAGAAAAATATAAAATATTATCATTATTATTTTTACTTTTTACTAGTAGCTTAAATTTTTTTATTTTTATTTTAATGTAAATATTAAGTAAAAGTAGACCAACTTAGCATGTACTGTACTCCACATAATTGTATTTATTTGTATTTGTATTTATTAAAATAATACAAGATAAAAACAGAACAACTAGAACCTATCTATATTTTAAATCTTTGCAGAACAAATTCTAAATTGCTCAACAGGCTATAATATAATTATTATGTAGATGAGTATATTTGTACATTTTAGTGCCTAATTCTATTAATATTGTACAGTATGAATTTAATTGCAAAATCAGTTGCTTAAATATAAGTTATAAGCATATTTATTATTTTTGTTTAGTTTTACTTTTTCTAAAGTACCTTAGTATATAATATATAGCAACATAAAAATTATACGAAAAAAGAAAGTATAGAAAAATGCATACACACACAGTATATTTTATAAGGTCAAAGTAGAATTTTCCTTGTGAAGATTCATTCATATTGTTAAGGGTATTTTGAATAATTGTAGGAAAGTATATTTAATAATTTTATTATTAATTATTTATTTAATTATTTTTAATTTAATATCGTATACCTACTTCACAATGGAAATTTGTCTCTTATCAAGTATTTACTAACTATTTTATTTACTTGCTTATGAACACAGTCGGATAGTGGACTTTCATATGTAATAAAAAAAATTAGCATCTCAAATACTGTTACCCATACTGAATGGCAAATTATTAAAATTTAAAATAACTTATAACTCTACATTCATTACTTATTGGGGTTTGTCAACATTAACTTAACGTGTTACAGAAACTAATGATTGTAATTGATGAAGTTTAGTATTTAATTTTTGTCGTAATATGAACTTTATATAATATATAAATATGTGTGGGTGTGTGTATTGTTAACTATAGTGTATAAGCTGTGTATTTTTGCTGTTGTATGCATGAGGGCAAGACAACTTATTTTTTATAAAGTCCATGCTCCAGCATCTACCTCAGTGTTTGTGAATAATTATTATAATCATTAGAGTTAGGTGAGTATTGTTTTTTGTTTACATATCGAGTTGAGTTGAGCATTAATGTTTGGAAAATACCCAAGTATTAGAAAATGCTAGAGTATTAGAATATACATAAGTACTCGGAAATAATTGTGTACTATTTTTATGTCAAAAATGCCAATTATTAAGGTAAAAAATAAAAACAGTAAAAATGATTAATACTCAATCCCCGGTGGCGTTTTATTAGAAATTACTATCAAAATATTTATCATTCACAAGTACCATTAGCAAAGTAGATGCAATACCTACCTTGATCATTAGTCACTACCACGGTTTAATGCAGTAAAAAAAAATTTAACGAATCGAGACTCGAAGATTTCTTTTAAAGTACTTGCCCAACTCTAATAATTATATAAACTATATTATACATAGGTATACAAATTATACATATTGGTTATATAGAAAAAGCCATGGATACTAAGATTAATAAAATATGTTGAAATATAAATATAATAAGTATTAAATAATTATATACCTATGCATGGATGTACGTGTTGGAAACAAGCTTTTGTCAAATCTCCAAGAAGAGCAAAAGAACTTTGTCTCACTTCTGCTAATGGATCTTGCATGCACTGATAAAGCAATTGTAATGTATTTGAACCACTTATTAAACTTTCAATAAATGTTGTCAATCCTTCTGCTAAACCTGACAATAGGTCTAATGCAACAATCATGAAATCTTTATCAGGTGCATCAAACTGGTCTGGACTTTGAGAGTTAGCCTTATAATTACAATATACATTAAATAAATAACTAATTTAAAACACGTATATAATTATAAATTATATAATATATATAATTAATATCAAAAACTCACCATATTTTGATTCAAAGTTTGTTCAACTAATGAAATACATCTTTTAAATACAGGTTCAGCATATGGCATGAATCCAGATTGTAATGCTGTGGCAACACTAGATAAACACTAGCAACAAAATTTAAATAAATAAAGGATAATTTATATTTTAAAGTATATAAGTACTTCTAATAATGGAAACAAATCTTTATCTTCGTCCTTTAATGCATTCCATTTTTGAATTAATGGAGGCATTAATAAATTAATGTATTCAGGCTTATTTAAATGATGACCAACTGAATCAGCTAATGTTCCAATTGCATCATATAAAATTAATAAATTTTTGTGCTAAAATAAAAATGTGTTCATATTAATTAAATTACATTAATAACAAATGTGTATGTTTAATTACTTGATATTTACTAAAAGCAAACACTAATGTTTCTAATATGAATCCTAAATACGGTACTAATTCAGTTGTTGCTTCTTCCTCCAAAGTCGCAAAAGCAGAACATGCAGCTTCTTGAACTCTTTTGTTGGAATCCAATATTCTTTTAAGTAACTTCAGATAAATATATACAATATTAATTTAAAATATTTTTTTAGATTTTGTAATGATGAAATGCTTCACTTACTTCATGCATCATTGGTTTTAAATATTGTTCATGTGGTTGACTAACAACCCAATGGCAATAACGAGAGAGTGTCCAACATATAATGGCTCGAACTAATGCTTTTTTGTCACTTAAATGATTTATCATGTATGGTATGAGTTCATTTAAATGAGGTACCATACCAGTCATGCAACCTATTTTAAAATTGTTTATCATTAATATTATCAAATTATTATTGTTAATTAATATATATATATATATACACACACGAGTACTTGTGACTATTATAATATTATATTATATACCCGAAATCACAATATTATACACTTTTATTTTGCGTATATGTATTTCAACAACTAAATTGTCATCTTCAGTGCGTACCAAAAACTAACAGTCTTTGTTTCATTTTTTTCCTCCTTGACGGTTAGTTTTTGGTACGATATTTTTTTAAGATGACAACTTAGTTGTTAAAATACATATACACAATATAAAGATAAAATGCTTAATATAATAATATTATTATTGTTAATATATATATTTACCTTCAGCAATAGCACCTAGAGCTAAAATTCCTGATTCTTTGACTTCCCATTCATTAGATGAAAGTGTTTCTTTTAAAATTGGCATAAGTATAGGAAGAATATCCTCTTTAAATACATTAGCCAACACATCTAAAGCAGCAGCACTACATTTTCCTAGTTTTAGAAATTATATTAATAAAATTATATTTAATAATATTAATTTAAATAATTCAAAACTAACTTAAATTCCAATCAGATAAACTACTATCATCTCCTAAATTATCATCATCATCTTCATCATTACTATCATCATCATGACCATGTGTGCGTGACTTATGAAATCTAGGGCGAATATCTTCTTCACGATCTGGAACATTTTCATCTTCTTCAACATCACCCTATACATAAAAAAATATATATAAAAATTAAATGTAAAGAATTAATTTTTATAGTTAAATAATTCTAAGAATTTACCTTTAGCAAAATTATATCAATTTCCGAGTATCGCATTCCATTAACAAGAATAGGTACTAATCGAGGTAAATAAGGTGTAAGCGCTTCTTTACAAATCTGTTGATCAGCAATTGATAACCAAAACTCACATGCTTCTAATGCAACATTTTCATCAGGGTCTTGAGTTCTCAACAACATATACTAAAAAATTTATTATTTATAAATTGCATTCAAAAGTGACAAAAATTAATGAACTAACCTCTATAATATCATGTAAATGAGGAAGTAACCGGTCCATTCTTACTTCTAAAAGCATAACAATTGCTCTACAGACATTTTTTCTTACTTCTGCCTCGTCATCGACAGCCAAATGAAATAAATTCTAAAATTAATAAATATATTATTTTGTATTCAATTATCATTATAAAAAATAATATTACTTCTAAAAACATATCAATGTGATTCATTAAAGATGGTGTTTTCTGTACAATAAACTGATTAACACATCCAATTGCATGTGATCTAAATTCATGATTAGTAAACAGTATTAAAATAATTATCAAGATTACTAAGTAGATACCTATGTATTAAATTGTAAATAAAATACCAACTACCTTATTTTTGGACTTGAATGTTTAAAAAATTGTAAAAACTTTGGTATGAGAATATCAAGGGGTTTATTTTGTCTATCATCTTCCAAATATTCTGATGAATCTTCGCAAATTTTCTGTAGTGCACCGAAAGCACCCTAAAAATGTAAAAAAAATATTAAGAATAACAATCATAATAAAATTAATTAGGTAGTAACTAAATTTTAATATATATTTTTTTTTATAATTTTAAAATATATAACAAAATTAATTAGGTAGTAACTAAATTTTAATATATATTTTAAAATTATAAAAAAAAAATTAAAATACATATTATACAATTGATAAAAAGAAGAAGTCATTTCAATAATCAATAGATGAAAAAAACTGTACAGAAATATGTGTTAGAAGTCTGTCTATTGTCCAGTATCCATTTTGTTCTCAAATAGAATAGTGTAATATTATTATTTTACATTTAAAATAAAGATAAATTATTGCATCCAAAAAATAACTACTCTAAGCAAAGTTTGTTTTAATAAAATATCAAAAATAAATTTTGTCAAACACACAATTTTCATTGATTTGTCCTTTATGCATAGAACATTTAAAATGATATCTTTAAAATACTTAGTTATCTATAAGCTCGGACCACACAAAGCATTGTCAATGCACGCGTCATTCTATGAACATCAAATTCCGCGAATGAGTTTGATAATGGAACATTAACATTGACTTATCAATAATATTTCTTATCACAGTGTAACACAAGTTTTTAAATTACATAGGCTACACAACCCATTGAATTCCATCACAAAATGTTTGATTTTGAAAAATTAATTATTGAATTCGAAATCCAAACCATGCTATATACCATGATAAATATTGTTTCTTTTTTCGCAATTAAGTTTATTGGATGAACCCAGAATCTCCAATTAGTAGCTGCAGGTTTATTATTTATTTCTCCAGCTCTTTCTGCCACTCATAAAACTCTAAAGTAGTTTTTATTTGACATAATTACTGCGTACTATTATACCTTTAGTACTACAACTTGAAAAGAATTAAACTAATTTCTTTAGTAAAGTAAACTATTTAAATTTTTAAAGAAAGAATAGGTACTATATTAACAAGTTGTGTGTCCCAGATTTTTATTATGTTAACATTGAGATTTCAATGACTCGTGTATCCATAACACTGTATGGCCTGGGTCATATATAATTTGGTATTAAATTCCACAAAGAAGTACATACATAAAAAAATACAAATAATTGTACACCATTACACTTCTTGGTATGCTTAGAATCTAAAATACACAAATATAATATACAAACATACCTCACAAACATTATAATCAGCCGAATCAAGCATTTGGCAAAGGGCAGGTAAAAGCTCAGGCCAAGTGTTGATGCCACGTGATGCTATTGTTGTTATTAAAATACCAACAGTTGCTCTTATTAAAGGCGAGATGTCTCCAACTGCAGTTAGACATTCAGACTTCACAAATTCTGTGACATTAGGTGGTAAATTTTCATAATGACTTTTTATATTATTTTTTAAAATCAAACCACTTAAAGATCTTGTAGGTTCGTCTAAAAAAAAAATTATAATATAGATACCTATATATATATTCAATTTATATTTTACATAATAAATTAAAGCCAATTTTGTTATATTAGAAAATTAGAAATAAAAAATATCTAGGTAATACCAAAATCATACACATTTTAATGTGTAATATCACACAAAATTTTAATTAGAATGGTTATCGGACTTATATATATTAAATATTAATAGTTAAATTTTTATTTTTTAGTTATTATTACAGATTACCACAATTTTGTAAAAAGAAAAAGGATTGATATTGTAAACAAATTAATGTTTCTATTATATTTGTATTAAATAACTTGCATGTACTTTATGTAGGTACATAATATTATATCTTATATTAACAATTGGAGTTACATATTGAACTTCAATTTATAAAAAAATATATGTTTTATACATGTATAAAACATATAATACATACATATTATATGTCAACAAGTATAAAACTTGTATACATCAATTTTCCCTACCCTGATTTAAATATTACTTATTTTTATAATTATTAAGTATTATATATGTATTTTATTAATATTGATTTGTATAAATAAATCTAATAACTTAATTTATATTTGAAAGTTAAAATACGAATGAAGAAACTGTGGTAATAGAATATTTATACATATAAGAACATGACCAGTCATGCAGATAGGCCATCTCAAACAATTTCCATTACATTACCATTGCCGTGACCAGATTTTTAGAAAACCAATCAGAAGTAATAGGAAAAGGACGCTAAATTATCCGTTACTTGGTCATATTCTTAAAGCAACAAATATAACTTGTCTAATGATGGATGAATTAAAATTTAATATTTGAACCAATCATTAGATTTCATTTAGTAATTTAGAATTGGTCTATAATGTTCATCATTTCACTAAAATGTTAGGTTTTAAAATTAAAATAAAGAAAATATACCAAAAATGTAATACATACCTTCAGAAGTAAGTTTTGTCAATACAAATATCAAATAATTGTTAAAATCTGATACTTGATTCAATTCTTCCAATTTCTTTATTACATTATTAAGAAAAACTTACAATAGATTTAGGCATATAAAGTATTAAAAAAACACAATAAATTATATTTAAAAAATAAAATTGTTATTTGCCAACATCCTATTTACCTATCAACCTGTATCAAATATTTTTGAATTGTTTGAACTATATCAATTGCTTTTTAGAGGGGAAAAAATAAAAAATTGAATGATAGGAAGATATTATTTCATAATTCATATGAGTAGGTATCTAAATAATTTGTATAGGCAATTTAAATAATGACATGAATGTAATTTCAATGTCGTATTTGCACATTAATAAGTATTCATATTTAAATCAATTTAGTTAATTATACCAAAGTAATAATGAGATGGTAAATGAACCACAAAAATAATTATTTAGATACCTACATTGGTAAGTACTATAAATAGAGAGTAATTTAATGTACCTATATTACATCAACATGTAATATAGGTATGTTTGGTACATTTGGTGTAACATTGCTCATATGTTGACCATTATACTGTATGCAGTATTAAAATACTTTATAAAAATATGATGGAATTCAAAAAAAAGTTTTGAAATATAGATAAGTAATACCTCGATTAAAATGTCCTACATTTACTCCTACTTATTTTATTATTACTATTAATAAATAATACATCTGAACACAGACAATCAATAGTAGGGACGGGGTATCGAAAGAAAGTATCGATACTAGTATCGAATACAAATATTGATATCAATAAAGTATCGAAACAAAAGTATCGATATCAGTAGGTAAGTATTGTATCGAATCATTACGATATGGAATTTTTTATTATTTATTTATTATTTTTTATTATAATTATTACAATACGATACAAAACCATTTTTCTGTGATACTATATCATTCAATACTATAAATTCATACAAAGTACCAAATCATTCGATACTATAATATATAAATTCATATGAGTTTAAGTAAGTATCAAATGATATAATGTTGTATATTTTAGACCCTACTTTAATGTGTAGAATAAAAATCAAAATGTGCAGTACGAATTTAAAAAGTGTGTAGTAATAAATAAGTTTATAATGATGAATCGCAAAATATATAATATACACGTATATTAATATTTTTATAAATTATTATTTTATCAGTGAAAATATGAAATGCAATGATCATTGGCATAAAAATTTAATATATAAAAGAAATTTGAAAAATAGTGTGTGAAACATTTGATTTTAATATATAAAATAAAATAACTAGGTATTTATTATTTTTCTGATTTGACACCATTGATTCCATACCAGTAATTTTGAATCGATATGAGTAGTGTCGAAACCATGATATGATACCAAAAGTACTCGTATCGATACTTTACTGGTATTGATAGTATTGCTATGTCCCTACTTAGTAGATAAATTTCCATTACAAATAGAGAGCACCTATACTATTTTGTACTTTTACACCTAGGTACAAATATTACTTTTTATTAAGAACATATACAAATTGTCATTTAAAATATTTTACCTAGATACAACTTGAAATATTATTATCCTGATTATGATTTAATAAATTGACTACCTTGGTACCAATTTAATTATTTATAATATAGATTATCTAGGCATACCTACCTAAAAAGTACAAGTAAAATAATTAAAAAATTATAAAAACTAGGTAGGTACTAGGTACCTAGTAATTAATAAGTTAGGGTAGGTACAGGTGCCTACATAACTATCCAATCTAGAAACTTTAAACTCTTCAACAGGTGGTTAAAATGTACAGAACCAAGTGTACGGAACTTAATGGATGGTAGGTAAAAAATAATTTCATAAAAAAAGGATACTTGTTGTACGGTACGTTGAATAACCGTATCAGGTGATTGGGATTCTTTGAGCAGCTGAATGATTTGCCGTAATCCCTCTTCTTGCGGCTGCCAGGCCATTATCATGCTAACGTCAAACGTCTGGAGTACTCTTCGTTACTTCGCGAAAACGAACGGGAAATGGAAAAAACGTGTCAAAAGTCAATAATGTAAATAATGTTGAAAAAAAAAAATGAAAATGACGAAACAATATTAAACTAGTAATCGGCAGTGCTGATATTAATACGATGTCGTCAGATTTCGTTACAATTGGCGTGTTTAATAGAAACGGGACTGCGGAACGCAGACACGACAGAAATGTACATCAGATGGAGAGATGCTTTGAAAAATCGACCGTGTAGCGAATGTTACGTTACGATAAAACTCCATAAAGTCGATAAGCACACACATTTTTTCATTCTCGTTCTCTCTCGCTCCCGTTCGTTAACGATTGGCACGGTGCGGATCACCGATGACACGCGTAACAACCGGCATCCAGTCAACGATGTACGCTGGAAAGCGCGCCAAATTCAAATGTAGCAGACCCATAAAGATCTTCATAGAATAAACATAAATTCGTATATATTTTATTCAGGTTCGGGGATTTAATTATATACGGTATATTTTATAAAAAAGACAATCATTTTTTTAATTTTTTCTATTTGAAATGTTTTTTGATATTACTCGTATAGGTATATGGAAACTAATCGCTTTAACAATATTTCCAAAGGTTGGAATGACTGCAGACTTTAATCTCTTGTGATACCGAGACTCCTCGTCCGAGTATATGGGTGTTTGTAATAAAAATTAAAGTTACCTATAAATTACTATAATCAATACGTTTATATTTTACTACAGCATGTCTGAATTTTATACCAATTTTTGTTAAGTAATTCATTTTTTTTGTTTTTTTTTTTTTATATAGGTACCTATCTATACACAGGGCTTAGAAGTATCTCAAATTTATGTATCGATGTACAAATCTCATACGAAGCTTGTATCTTCAGTGGCGTAATTTGAGGAGGGAGAGTGTCCTCCGGGTCTTAATATTTTTTTTTATATCCCTTACAATTAGTTACAAGTATTAAAACATTTGTTTTGTTATTTGTTATTGTATTGTATATTTGTCATTTATATAGTTTATTATTATATTTTTAGATTTATTTTATTATAATATTGTTACCTATGTTTATGATACAATTTGTAGGTATATGAATATATAATATAATTTATAAAATTATTATTAGTTGGTTCTTATGCGTATAATAATGAATACATTGTATTTTTAATTTTTATTCAACATTTAAAACAATTCGGAAATAAATTTAAGATAATAAAAGTAAAATAATTGTAAGTATGTATCTTTTATGTAAGTACCTATAGTAATAAGATACATATATCTTGTATCTTGTATTTTTTCAAACAGGTAGTGTATATAGGTATCTTGTCTAACCCTGCCTATACAATTTAACTTAATTTAATGTGGATAGTATTAATGAATATTAAATATATACATTTCATTATTTACAAATTGCATGTTTTTACATTTTATTTATATGGAGGGAAATGTCCTAGATTCCCCTCAATTAGTATTATAGACCCCTGTAAGGGAACCTCACACATGCTCATATTTAAATAACAATAAAAATATTTACTACCTAACAATTTAATATTTATTAATATAAAAAAAAATTTTGTTCTCTTCCAATATTGATTTACAATAGAGATTTTTTTTTTATCCTAGAACCTGGTGAAAAAATTATAAATGATCGATCTATCTTTAAAGTTTGTAGGATTAGGAGCATTTAAATTGTTCAGTCAATGTGCATTACACGTTTTTAGATAAAATATGTGTATCTATACCTACCTCTAATTTATTTTACTATAATAATGGGATCAAGTTAAAATGTTATTAAGGTAATAAAAATGGTGTACCTATAATTTTATTCTTCTGTGGCTAGCAAACATGTTGCTATAACAATTGACAGTAATATAGTGTTTGATTTGGAAGAACGACGTTCGAATTTTATGAACGATAGGTACATGAACGTCACTCATCATCTCTGTCAAATAGAACGTGAATGACATTCATAATTTTTAAGGAATTTGAACAATTTTTAGGCCATTAAAATATATATATTTATATATAGACGCACTCTTCGAACGTACTAGATTTCTATCTCCCTATAGTAAATATTAAAAACAAAACGAATAAAAATATGCATCTCCCCAGTAACCAAATCAATAATCGTAATTGTATAATATATATGTACTAGCATTGATATAATATAGGTATAATCAATAGTACTAGTAACGGACGGACGGACGGATGACCGAACACAACGGGGATGTAAGATGATGTCTAAGCTTATGATTAGACATGTTGTCATGTTGACATGTTTGTTGCTAACGAACAAACTATATATTAGAAACTAATAATGACTAAACCTAATACTATTATCTATTCTATTTGCAATAGAAACCAATTGCAAATACAAGTACTTATACAGAATACAGTATAGATCCTATTATTTTACATACAATTTTACAGCACCTCCACCCCCCCTCCATCATTGTGGTCGTGTTTTTAAACATAATTTAACTATTAATCATGAATCGTATTAGATGATGAACATAAAAATTATAATACTCGATAAATTAAACCTACATTTTTCTGTTACAAACAATAACATTAAAATATAGAGTACAGTAGGTATACATATATACCTACTACCTATACCTACCTACTGAATATTAAAATAGTAAGTGGTAAGTACGTATTGTATAGGTACATTATGTTCTGTGCTAATTAAATTGCTAATATCTATATTATACAACAGCGAACAGACAATATCGGTATGATGACATTTCACGATTATTATTATAGGTAATAGTTGTGTCTTGAGCAGGTACCTACGTCTTACTATCAACTATCTCATCTCAGAACAGTAAAAAATGTACTGGAGGAATTATTATCTTCATCTACCTATATATATATATATATAGCCATATAAATACAGATTAGATAGGTAACTTGTTTTCACGTTTTCAAAAGACCATGAATTGTCAAATACGTGTAAAATTATCTAATTTATGTTTTATAGTTATATCAATAATTGTGGGCCATGAACACAAATTATATAGAACAATAATTAGAACATAATATGATATACAATATCATGTTATGTGATATACACAAATAATACAATAATACATATAGGTGCGTACAATCATGATGTAAGTAACACAACATTTTAACACGCTCGATTTTTAAGGCATTTTGTATAGGCAATTTTTAAGAAATTTTGAGAAATATATAGGTACAAATACTAATCTGATCATTTTAAAAGTAATTAAAAATTAGTTCCGTATCATTTTCACATTGTATTGTTGTGTAATTACGATATTTGTTTTTAAAAAAAACATGTTTACTAAAAATTATTATAATGGGTGTATAAAGTGATTTGAAAAAAAAACATCCATTATCAAATCAATAGAGGGTACAGAGGCGGATTTAAGGAATTTAAAATTTTAAAATAAAAATCAGATTTAAGTTCAATGGTTAACTATTATCACTGATATGTGATAAGATTAATAAAAGCTTCAGGCACAGAAAACACAATATAGGTAGACTATAACAATAGACATTAGACTTCTATTATCATTTTTAATTTCATGGTCGGTCTAACACTGTTCTATAGACTAAACAGTTTTATTTCCGATGGCACATCTGTTATCAGAAAATTATAGTAAAGTAAAAAGTTGAATTAACTTCTTAACGTCACATAAAAAGGTAGAATTGTCTTCGTATATATTTTTCAAAAACGCTAAATTGTAATATTTATGTAGGGTTTGAATGCTTATTTTCAAAAAAGACACAATTAACAAAAGACGAAGAACTATCCTTTAAATAACTTATAGAATTTTATAGTCCTGTTGTAGAGTGTTTTGACAAATTTCTAATCGAAATTATGCTATGGAATCGAAAAATAAATAAATGTACCTAATACTGTTTCGAAATCTAGCCTCAATGCACTTTCTGTGTGTGATAAAAATGTATAGGTACGGGTACCCAAATATATTTTTACTTTTAAAAATGCTGTGTACCTAACCAGTCTCAATCACCATACTCAAGCGTATGTTCTCCACGCTAAAAGAGTAAAAACATAGGTATCTCAGAAGCACTATGGGAGCACTACTAATTTTGTAATTTGCAAAAAATTGATTCTTATATGCTAATAGGAACGATTGAATGGGTAGCAATGACGGCAGTACATCGCAATATCAGATTAAATTCCGATGAAATTATTGACATTTCAGCACAGAAACCAAGAAAAATGGAATTTATATTATAAATTTAAAAATTCAAAAATTATTAAATTATTGTTGTTTATTTATTAGTTAATAGTAAAAACCATTTACGTATTTTATTATAATAAAAATAATATCCCCCCCCCAGATCAAATTCCTAATTACACCACTGTAGCCTTTTATTTCTCAATTATCCCTATTCACCCTCCCTTTTAATTATGAGCTTTAGATCCGCTCCTGAGAGGGCATAATTTATTTTTTATTTATTAATTTAAAAAAAAATGTTATTGTAGTTCTTTTAAATTTAAATAACTGGTTTTTAACATACGAATAAAAAAATTCAAATGTGATTCGCTGCATAATTATGTCCTTAATAACTTAAAATTTAGATAGTTAGACTATATATAGGTGTTTTAATTCTAAAATCACTTCAAGTGAACCGAGTGGTTCCCAGGTGTTCGGGAAAAAGGAGTTAAAGTCAAAACATCAATCTTTCAGGAGAGCAAATTCTAAGGTTATACATATGTTATGAAAAACGAACATGTATATAGGTACATGTTTTTATCACTGAAAATCGTCGGAGTGTTATAGCAAATGATAATATAATTTTTTTTAAAAAATTGGGGGGGGGGTGAGAATGTATGATTGTATTTATTATTTTTTAAGAATCCACGCATGCGTTGCAGCAGAGTTAGATAGGTACTTTAGATAGGTAATTGTCTATAATATTAAAAAACTTATATTGATCGAAAAAAAATAGTTGCGGACTGGCTGGGGTGCCGAGATGCAATATATAAAATATAATAGTAGGTATAGGTAATGTAGGTAGGTATATGTATAGGTATTATTACAATTTTTGAATTTTTATAATTATTACATTTTTATTTTTCGTTCTTGATGAAATAATTAGTGTCATTAGGAATACTTACATAAATTATCTATAAACCTTGATACCTACCTACCTATTACATAATATGTATCTATATTTATTAAATTTATCGTACAAACTAGATAGTATGGTATTCTTTTCCCAGGTATCTGTTGAAATTACATTCTATAATCTTGATTTGAATATTATATACTGTTTGTGTTAACCGTGTTATTCCGCCGCGCGGATGGTGATAACATTTCTGGATATTTAATATTATATTATAGATTTCGAGGTTTTAAGTAGGTAGTAGATTTTAGGTTTATTATTTCAAGAATTTAATTGAATACGAGGTTAGGTTATATTAAAAGACAACTTTTAAATCGTAAGTCAAAATTTTTTCATAGTCATTTAAACTATTTACTAGGTATTTAAAAATAAAATATCCACATAATTTTGAAAAAAAAAAACGTATTAATACTAGTACATGTATTTTATTAATTTTTTTTTCGACAGTTGCTACCTATATATAGGTAGATTCACTCATAGTCGTTTTATCAAAACAAATAATATATTATACCTAGGTATTAAAGTGCTTTCATTTCTGATAGGATTTTTAACTTAAGCATTTATCAAAAAATCAATAAATTACATCTCAAAAGTACTATACTAATTATATTTTCGATCAGAGAATGGATACATATGTAACAATTGAATCCGTATTCTGGCCGAACAGTTTTTTACAGAAAAGTAAAATAAAATAATAAATATCATTGTAATACCAATAGCTTAGTATAATTTATATATTTGTTTATCATTAATGGCTAATGTGTAATTCATAAATAATGAATTAAAATATAGGTATTTGTGTAGGTATCTATATGAGAAATACAAGGAATAAAAATGAAAATTCAATTTAATATGAGTAAATTTAGTAATTTTACTAATTTCAAAATTAAACAATGGACATTACTATACCATAATATATTATATACCTAAGCAATTAAGTTAAAAATTAACTTACTGACTTTATTATATTTGATATAATATAAAATTTACAAAAATGCACTTATATTAGTATAATCAATACTTAATTAATATTTATTATTACACATCATATACTTATTTCACTTTTGAATAAAAAAAAAAAAAAAAAAAATGCTATTTGTGAATGGTAAATATAATAAAATTATTTGTTTAGTAATTAATGAGTTTTAAATTGAACTATAGTTAAAAATAAATATTTCACATTTGTAGGTATCATTGTAAAAAAGATAACTACATTTTAAAGTATACATATATAAAAATCATAATTTACTATCTATATTGCAAATAATAAAATAAACAAAGGAAAAAGCTTTAAAATGTTAATAAATTATATGTACAATGTAATTAATACAGAACAATTATTATTAAAACGGTATTCTGAGATAAAAAAAAAACAAATTATTAATGATTAAACTTTGACTGACTTTAACAAGATTATATTAATATTGTTCATGTACATCCCATAATTAATATGTATCTATTAGAAATAATATGGATGGTTATTGAATATGAATTATTTAAAATTCATGTATACAATAAATTGTGTTAATAATATGAACACATAAAATAATAATTATATTAAATTCATAAAGTCTATCTAATATTTACAAAAGATTAAATTATTTTTATTATTGGTACATAGTACTTAAAAGTTATTTAAATGTTCAAAATATTACTATTACAAGTATTTTAGTTTAAAAATGTTCATTATTATAATATGGTATACATGGGATACAAGATTGATTAATAATAATATATACAATATACATAAGTATGTTAGTTCATAACTTATGTTAAATAAAATAAATAAATACATTTAAATACAGCACTTTCTATAAATTGGCCATAACACTCATTATATGTGGGACTATACAAGGTGTATTTTTAGTACAATTACTAATTTTTACAATACATGAAGATCTGTAACTGTCATAACACTCATAATATATACATTTTTTTTATCAATAACATAAATATTATTCGTTTGTAAATATTTAAACTTTTTGTCATTGTTTTTTAATTTCTTTATTAAAAATTATTGAATAGTGTTATCCAAAAGATAAAAACACTACCTTCCTTTTTATGTTGAAAATGATTGGAAGTTACTACAAAATAATACAGTCTGAATGAAGTTAACCTTTCTCAAAACATGTTTTAAGACATTTTTTGTAACAGTAAAAATAGTATTACCATTTATATGTTTCTTTTAAAATATATTTTACCATTTTTTTATTTTTTTTTTTATATAAATATAATATAGTAATCAAGTGTATGGTATCCTTCAAAATTAGGAATTATGTGTAATCGTATTTTATAAAATATTTATAAAAGCATAAAAAATCATTTAAATAGAAATTAGATATTTTTCATGATATATTTTATTATTATAAAATGATTTATTTTAGTATAATTTCCAGACTAATAAATTTGTTACTGTCATCCAGACAGATAAAAAAAATATATATATAATACTATAAAATTAAAAAATTATGATTCAGATAATATCTCTTCAATTGTTCGATCATTTTCATCGTGTAATGGAAAGCTAGTTAAAGTAGGATCACTTTCAAGAAATTCTCTTAATTCAGATTCTAAATCAACACCAGACACAGTACCTTCAACAGCTTCTACACGATCTTGTATTCCATCTCCTATTAATGACACCTGTAAAATAGTTATGGTTAAATACATTTAATTGATGAAACAATTTAATATAGTGTACAATACCTGTGTTTGTTGATGTGATGATCCATGATTTACTATACTTGGCGGATGACAACTATTTTGGCTTACATCCAAATGCGAAATTTGTGCGATCCCCATTGCTTTACGCACCCCTGTCACTGACATTACAGCCGACGGTGGAACTCTTTTCAAATTTTCCGCAAGGGATTCAGTTATTTTATCAGCTATAAATACAAAAATGCATTATTATAAATTCAATGATGTAAGATATTTATATTACCCAATTGAATTTCTTGTGGTGATGGATGGGATATTTGTGAAAGATGTTGTGGAAGAGGTGCACTGAGTCGTTGATTTTGTATATTTTGTAAACGTCCCAGTAGGCCACCGACTTGATCTAATCTGTCTTGAAATACACTTTGTTCTTCTACAAAATAGATTAAAAATAAATAAAATATTGTAAATAATATATAATAACAGTAGATACTTACGGTAATAGTCTATGAATTTTGTATCAATCCCCAATTCTGATAATGATTTTAACTGATCAATTTGTATTGGTGCAGATTTAATTTGGCAGTTTGCTGTTGTACTATTGGAATTACCAGAATTTCCTTGAGAATTGACCAAGGGTTGACATGCTGAGGGTTGCTGCGATTGATAAGTAGGCTTTTTTATATTATCTTCTAAAACAATTTGTTGTTTTTTTCGTTCATCTAATATGCGCTTAGTTTTACGATGATCGCCGCCAGTCATAAGATCAAGTAAATTATCTGCCATAGTCATAGCATAATCTGAATCTTTTGTAAAATTTAAAATACTGAAAAAAAATCAATTTTATGAATAATAAATGTATATACAATAAAAATATAATAATTATGACTTTTTTATAAAATAAATAAATACTCATTTATTAAATATTACTTAAAAAAGATTATTTGCATATGTAATAAAAATCAAACTACATTGTCAACAATTATATTTAATGTGGACCAAAATATGCACTAGAATTATTAGATTATAAAAAAATTGTATATTTAACAAATTTACAACATATATTACTACTAATAATAATAATAATAATAAATTATTAAGAATATGCTAAAATATAAGCTTTTAATTACATTTTCCAATAGATAGTTGTAATACCAGTTTCTAAGCACTTTTAGCATCTAAAAATTTCATTATCAAGAGTAATTGTGAAACTAATATATTCTTCATTCCCTGTTTACATACAAATGATTATTTTAAATTTTGAATAATAAAACAATAACTTTTAACTAATTTACTTATTTGTACAATAA
The DNA here is from genome assembly GCA_025469235.1 of Pemphigus obesinymphae. Lineage (NCBI taxonomy): Eukaryota > Metazoa > Arthropoda > Insecta > Hemiptera > Aphididae > Pemphigus > Pemphigus obesinymphae. The sequence continues at coordinate 8,904 of JAIPRL010001795.1, read as the reverse complement.
AAAAATATGAGAAAACATTTCTTTAAAATATTCAAGACTTTTAAATAATAATTAAACTGTATTATAATAGAAAAAAAGCATAATAAAGATGTAAATAATTTATTGATATAAAATATTAATATATTTTTATTTATTTTTAATAGTGTAAATATTTTTCTGATTGACAGAAAAGCAAAATTACCTTTCTGCGTATTGTGCAGATGCTTCATCTCCATAAGTTCTCAATACTAAATCCGATTCATCTTTCGTCAAGTTGGCAAAAGTTGAATCATATGTTGGTGCATAAGAACCAAAAGCTCCATAATATAAGGGTTTTACTACAAAATAAAATTATTTTTTTTTTGTTAATTAGAAATTAATTAAATTTTATTAATAATATAAATACATACCAGTTTTAACCATATTACGTCTATCTTCACGAAAACCTGGAATTGATCCAACCCCATGACTTAATTTTCCAATCAATGATCCTAGAAGAACTGGTCTTTCCCCTGTTTCAGTGTTGATTCCATCATTTGGTACTAAAATTGATAGTGATGTAGATCCATTGTTTTGTTGTTTTAAAAATCCCATCTTAATAAAAAAAAAAAAAAACAGTAATACATTTTAATAAGAAAACATATATCATAGCTTCAATTACAATATAACATTAGAGTAAATGTCTTATAGTCAAAGTAGATTAACTCAATAATAATACATTTGGTGAACCCAAATTATTAATCTACAATAGGAAAATAAATCATTTAAAATTAATACAATTTTACATAGGACACTAGATCTTATATATTTTCATTCATAAATAGATTATTACATTTTGTCATTCACGGGGAAAATCTTACATTTGCTAATTCTCAATTTTTCACTTAAGACAAAAAACATATTTATAAATTAACCATCATTCAAACCAATAAAAAAAAAAACATTTTCGAATGAATGTAAAATGGAAATTGTTTAATATACAACGATAAAATAGATTGTTGAAAAAAAATAATGTATACATTTTATTATTATTCAAGATCATATTTAGTTTAATAAAAAAAAAAAGGTCACATGTGAGGTTTTTTAAATTTGAATGTTCACAAGATATTGTCACTAGCACCCTTTATTATCTGGACATTAATAACATTGTTGGCTTTGTTACATACCATTACTTAGATAAGTGGTGGTTATTTTGTGTTAGATGTAGAAGGAGATGAAGTAAAAATTAGTTTTTTATGACCACATGGACCTTCTCCACTATTCAAATACTCTCAATTTACTGATATATTAGTTGTGCATAAAAAGGAGGTTTAAACAAAAGTTGATCCTACATCAATATGAATTTATCAACTTAGAGACTCAGAAACAATTAAGCCAAAAAAGAAATTATCTCTTAAATTAAAAGAGGTTACTATTTTAACATAACTGCTACTCTGAATGTAAAATAACCTTTTATTAATCTTACTAGGTAAAACAACATTTAACCTTTAAAACCTATCTGCATTTTTTTTTTTATATTTTATTATATTATAGTATGATGTATATAAAGATTTTAAAATTAAATCTCTGTTGTGTAATTATACTAAAATCAGAATTGCAATCCATTATTAGTTATGTAATAAACTTAAATTTGTTGTGATCTCCTGATCCATATGAAATCCCATTCTATAAATTTCAGGATATAAAGCTTATAAAACTGCAAAAACATATATGTATTTTTTTCCAACATTTTTAAAATGATCATATTTAAATTTTCATATAAATCATTAAGGAGAATGATTTCAAAAAGTTTCATTGAGATCTAAAAAGGTCAAGTTGATTGCCATTCATATTTGGTTTACATAGGAGGCATATTAAAAAAGAGCAGTCTGTCTTATATGAGATACTTAATGCATTTTATATTAATTTTTATTGATCATAATAGAAAGATAGTATATAGATTTTTTTATACTAAAGATTATTTTTTTCTAAAACTAGGAATCTCAAAAACTCATATTTTGCTAATTTTGCACATGGGAGATTTTCTCCAGTGAATGATTTGTTATTTAAATAATGACTTCAAAATCTATGGACTATCATTCTTTATTTATTTATTTTTGATAAAAAATTCAAACTTACCTTGGTATTTTTAGTAGCCAGTTTTTCAGAAGCCAATTTAGCAGCATTTTGAGCTTGTTTAAGAATATCATCTGGTGTCATATTGTCAGGTATTGCTTCGAATTTGGATCTAAAATATAAATGTTTTAAATAATATCATTCAAAATAAATAGTAAATAATAATAAATATTTACATAATTTTCCGTTGATTTGATTGGTCATTATCATGTAATCGTTCATTGTTTTCAATAATTGTATCATTTGAAGTATCTACTTGATAATCTTGATTAATATCAAAGCCTAGCTGTGATGGTGGTATATTAGCCATTCCAGGTAATGCAGATAATAACGTTTTTAACTTTTCAGGACCTGTTAACTTTAAGCCAGCATGAAGAAGGCGTTTAGCTGCTTTATAGTAAATAGTTTCTGGTTGATTATATGTCATTGCATTATCACACATCAATTTAAAATCTGCCTGTAAATTAAATAATGTTATAAAAATATTATAATATAGATTATATTGTATTATAATATTAATTATAATTACCCAACAATAAAGTGTATAATAAACCAATCGGTCTATTATTTTATTTATAAGATTCTCATGTACTATTTTAATAAAACAATCCTAGTCTTGTTAAATCATTTTATAGTAATTAACTATAATTAAATATATTATTATATTTAATACACTTAAATTATGATTATTGTAATTGAAAACCGCAAAAATTAATTGTTGAGTTATAATTTTTTATAAATAAAAGCTATACAAATAAAAGTTAAAAATTTAACAATCAGATGTGTATTGACTATTTATTCCACAGGAAGGGGTTTCCAAGATATACTGTTATCTAACCTCGTAAATTGAATTTACATTTCATTCTATATATCATGAAAATAAACTATATACTTGGTAATTTTATATAAAGAGTAAAAAATATAAAAGAGATATTGAGTATTGATCAAGATTTATTGGTTATATAAAGAATAGAAATAACATAATTATTTAGCAATTAACCATCATTATTCATTATCATCTATATCAAGTGTCTATAATATAATGTACTAAATTATATATATTGTGTCCCAAAAGAGAAGATACTGGGTGAGCGACTAGTTTATGTTGGGCGGTGCATGTATCTGATGAAACGTTGCTCAACATGATACAAACAGCGTTCAAAGGCAAGCGTCACCGCCTCCAGTTAAATTAAATGATGGTTATATTGTGCATTAACAATATCTGTTTCATTAAAGACACATTTGTGTTTCTGCAGCCTGAATTTTTTTTTTTATTTACGACATGGATAAAATACTAATTAATATATTCAAAAATTGATAATTCCTATTTTTTTTTTTTTAGTTTTGTACATATTTTTAAATTACAGTTGATTATTTATTATTAATTAATTGATTAGGTATAATATAAATATATTTATTTAAAAAAAAAATTGACAATTGGTTTTGTTATAAATTGGTGTATATACAGTGGTAATGGTCGAGCATGTTTGGAAATAAACAATCTGAGGTGAAGTTGAATAATAATTTATACAGGTACAATGCCACTGTCAGTTGCAATGCAAGAACTGGTAACTTCTCTTTTGGGATGCTGTATATATATTTAGATTATACAATAAAGCAATCAAAGTAGCTCCATATTGTATCAGATCCTAATTTAACAATTATCTCATAAATTTCCCCATTATCGGTTAATGTGCATTGCATTATTTTTGATTGTAATTATGTATTATTATGTAATGTTAATGTTATCAATTTATAATGCTTTCTATTGTAATTTTTAATTAATATGCATTTATTAGAAATTATATTATGAATTGTTTGTTTTGGGTTTTGTATAATAGATTTAATAAAAAAAAAAAAAAAAAAAAAATAGTATATAAAAATTACCAGAAAGTTAAAGCTGCGAACTACTTGATTTTTTAACTGCTAAAAAAATATTCCTTCATCATTTATTTTTATTTTGTAATTATATTTAGGTATTAATTTATTATGTTTATTTTATTTAAATAATTAAATTATAATAATTAATGGTGTAGGTACTAGTATTTCTATATATTATCTGCAGTACATATAACATTTAATAATAATAATTTTTACTAAAAATATATCGACAATCAATGAAAGGTAAGAGGGATATTTATTTTTATCATGGAAAAAATCAAACAGTACAGCTTTAGTCTACAAATATTGTATATCTATCACACATACTATATACCTCTAAAAAATAAGTTATCTATAATTTTCACCACATCTACATCAACCACAAAGGTTAATGGAATAACTTAAAAAGATATCTTAGTGGCCAGTATATAAAAAAAATATACATTGCCTTAATAATCGCCAATAATACAGGCACTTATAATAGGTTTATTAAACTGCACGTCATCCAACCTCCCTAAGCAATAAATCCATAGATTCCTAAATAGCACTTTAAACAAGGTAATTTGGCTTGCTATTTTGACTGTTTAACTAGCATGTCAAATTCTAAATTTCCACTGGGCCGAGAAATCTAAATAAAATATACTAAAAGGTATACCTAGAACTTAAGACCCTTGCAAATCTTAATCAATTTTTCACTAAAATTACATACATGCCGGATAAAAAAGTCGTTACTTTCAGTACTCTTATTTTAATTTTGAAAAACAGTTCATCTCAATAAGTCTACTTAGCATCAATCAGAGCATTTATCAATTTTGGCAATTTTAAATATGAAAAATATGCTCCAATCAATGTAAGTTAAATTTATTCATAAATTCAAATATTTAATATTTGTTTAATAATTTAATTTATTGTATATTTGTTTTAAATTATTTAATAAAATAATTTTTTTTTATAACCTACTGTACTGTACTTTATGTTTATACATTTTATTTAACCACTAAAATTATATGTGCAGTATATCATCACTGCATTATACTAATAATAATCATTTATTAGTCACCCAATTTTCACCTACAGTCGACAGAAAAATTGCTTATGCATAACCACCTAAAAATAAAATGTTTGCAAGGACCATAATATTGGATCAGAGTGAGGTCATAGATATAAAACACACATTTATTTTAAAGATACACATTTCCCGAAGAAGTAAAAACAAATAGATCATTGATTTTTGGTGAACTTATGAAGAAAGTCAGTACTCAACTATTTTTTCAAATATAAGATATATTTACCCTGTTTAAATACACTTATATATGTGAATTTGCATTAAGTTGGCACTCATTAAAAATAAGTATAGACATTTTGATGATTTGTTAAGGTAAGCTGATTTCTTATGCTATACATTTTTTTATACAATTGCATACTTACAACAAATGCATTTAGACTTGTATATTGGTTACTTTGAATATTTCGTCTAATTGTTTCAAAATCCATTGGTTTAGATATTAGACGAGAATAATTAGGAGCAATACGATCAGTAACTGGCCATGCAAATAATTGTTGAGGATCTCTACGTTCTAAAGCTCTTAACAAATGTGTTAATAATTGTTGTAAAGTTTGCCGATTTTCATTCGGATTGCTTGTTTCATCTGATGCCCATTCACCACCTAAAATGAACAAAAATTAATTTTGAACAATATAAATATATATAACAATATATTATATAAATTATCGGCATAAATCTAGCTTAGTATGCAAGTGATTTTTATATATATTTTTTTGTGATCTCATATATTTAAATGAGTTCCTAATACTAATGGTAAAATCAAAATTGGTCAGACAGATTTGATTTCAAAATTATAGTAATTCAAAGTATTTTATATTAGGTATCTAAAACGATATATTTTACGATGCGTTTTCATATCAAAGTTTTTTTTCACAATATCAAAAATGCATTACGATCTAATGCAATAATTAGACCCAAATTGAATTTATATTGTCCTGTTACTTATACGAAATTTTTTTACAGCAAATCGGGGGATATTTTTGAATTAAACTGTCCGAATGAGAAAATGATCCAGTCCAGTTTATAGATGCAACTGAAAGAAGTACACTAAAATTGTATTTAATTTAACCTTTTACCTACCTGACAGTATTTCACAACAAATCGAGGGATATTATCAATTTAAACTGTCCGAGTGGCTAAAAATAATTCCATTTGAAACATATTTACTTTATATATATTTATTATCACACAGTCTTCGATTTCTTTTATACGAAAATGCAGCGTAAAATATGTCGCTTTAAATAGTACAAAAAAACTTTATACACAATAACTTTGAAATGAAGTCTGTCTATCTAATTTCGATTTCATCATTGTTATTTACTTGTTAAATTACATAGGATTACCAATAAAGAAAAAATATAAAAATCACTTGGACGCTAGACTAGATATTTGTTCCAGTATCTAATGAATAAAACTGACCATTTTGAGACTCGTTTAAATTTGATGAAATTCTATTAGCATTTTCAAAATTAATAGGGCGTTTTGGTATTGGAGCTTCAGCTAATGTTTCCTCGCCTAAACTTATTTCTTCATGTATGGTAATATCGTCTCGTATTCTTTTTTTTTTCTCCTTGTGATGCTTGTGTTTCTTTTTTTTCTTTTTGTGTGATTTGGATAAATAATCATTAACCTCATGATTACCATTACTGACCATTTCTTCAGCAGGCAAGCAACTTCCACTACCAACTTTTAATATCAATTTCAAGCCACCCGACTTCTCCTTATCTAAAAAACATAATTATAAAAACAAATTAAAGACAAGTAGTAGAAATAAATTTCTAAACTAGAATGATTGTAATTAATTTGTATACATAAATATATTTTTTAAAGTTAATTGCAAAAAAAAAATTAAATACTAAAAATAGGATAACTATTTTGAAAAATATAAGTGGTATTAAGAATTTAATATTAATAATCAATAATTTAGGTTACCTTCGTATTTATCTTTTTTATGTTTTTTTCGTTTCTTATTTTCAAATTCATTATTTTCGTCGAAAGACGCCAGTTTGAATAATTTTAGTCCTTATATTATATTATACAAAATACAAATTAAGTAAAACCTTTATTGAATTTATCTATGTAAATATATACAAAAATTGATTTTCATTCAAAAACTATTATAATAATGGATACTTTGTATTATTAATTACATTAAACACAACATAAATACACGAAGTTCATAAAAAAGTACGTAGGGGAAGTCAGAAGACAGAAGTAAACATTTGTAAACAAAACAAATAAGACTAATCTAGAAAAGTTTTATCAACGTATATATTTTTGAGGTTATGATGTACGTTGAATATTTTGTTTACTCCATGGTCAATAATCGTGGAAAAAAAATATCTGTGGGTTTTCATTATGGCTGGTTTTCATAATATTTAAATTAGAGATAAATAGATATTATATAGGTTTATTTTCTGTGTTATGGAAATGCCTTATTAAAATGGGCGCATTATTTTTATTATTGATTATCCTTACTGCAATTTACCACGGCCATTAGTTTCATTAACAATGATGGAAACTTGTTGTTCTTTTAACATTTTGAAAATTTCTTGAAACACAATATTGTGAACTGATTCTATTAATTTATTTTAAATTTTGTCACTTAATATTGTGCATTTTTTGTTCTACTTTCTAATTGGTCTTTTATTTTGAGGACGTAATATTTAAGAAGAATTAATATTTCGAAAAAGAACCCTTTATTTGTTTTTAAGATGACTTCGGAAAGATTTTCAATATTTTGCAGGTAAAATTACTAGGTAGGTACTCTAGTTGAATTTTTCATAAATTTTCTATTATGTACGAGATTTTTTTCATGAGTTGCTAGAACTAATTGTTTCTTTTTGTCTAACTGTTCACTTACAAAGTAGGTAATAAAAATTGAAGTTACCTTTTTAAAATGTTCCCATGAAATTGTGCTCTCAGTATGACATTGCGACTTTTCATGTGATATAAAAGATTCAGAAGCACCTTTGCAAATAGTACCTAAAACCTTTACTTATAAATGATTGATTAATGAAAGTCGAGACCTTTTGTTATAATATTATTAGATGTAATATCCATACCTTCCATGCACTCTATCATAATCTATTTTATCGCAACCTATACATGTCCATTCATATCCCCACCAATTACAATATCCTCAATTCTTTGTACCTACTCCTTGCATTACCTCATCAATCTCTTGCCAGAACTTTTCTTCCTGGCTTTCCTCACACCCCGCACTTGTGGAGCATATGCACTAATACTTATCCTCATCCAATACCTTCAATATTGCTCTCACCACAAAATTACCCTATCACTTTTACTAACCATCTCTACCACTTTTCTTTTAATTTCTTCATTTAATATCACTCTTACACTTAGTACCATTCCTTGTACTAGCCCATCCTTAGTATATCATTTTATACTCCTCACCAATAACCATTGATTTTTCCTTTTCCACTTTGTATTTCTTGCACACAACAAATATTCACATTCATCCTCCTCAAAACTTCTGTTAACCCACTGCTCTTGCCTGTCAATGTTCCTACATTCCACGTATATACCTATTCTCATTTTTAACCTATCCTTACTGTGTACTCAGGTGCGAATCTAACCTAAAACACTTTGGTACTTTCCCTACACTGTTGGGTAGGCCCACACATATAACTAATGGAACGGCTACCGCAGCCGCTGTCAGGCTGGTACTGGTTACATCCAGGGAGTCAAAACGGGTTAAAATTTTTCGGGTTTTGGGTTACGGGTTTAAACCGGTTAAAATTTTTCCGGGTTTCTGATACGTGGTTAAAAAACGGTTTTAATTTTTTCCGGATTCCGGGTTCGGTGTTGAAAAACGGTTAATATTTTTTTTGGGTTACGGG
>JAIPRL010001794.1:0-65707 GCA_025469235.1 Pemphigus obesinymphae | reverse complement strand
GAGTTACTAGAGAGGATAAAATAAGGAATGAGTATATCAGAGGTAGTATAGGGGTAGCTTCGATAGTAGACAAAATGAGAGAGAATAGATTAAGATGACTCGGGCATGTATTAAGGAGGGATGAGACTGAGGCAGTAAGATTAGTAAGGGAAATTCATGTTTTTGATAAGAGGGGGAGAGGAAGACCAAAAAATAGATGGGGGGATGTGATGGCTAGTGATATGAGGAAGGTGGGAGTAAGTGAAGAAGATGCGGGAGATAGAGTTAAGTGGAAGTGTAGGACCAGGGTGACCGACCCTAAATAGTTGGGAGAGAAGGCGAAGGAGAAAAAGAAGTAGTGATTAAAACAAGCAGATATACAAATGCATTTTATAATATAGCAGTATAATAGATATCTGTACTACATATTACATTATTTACTATACTATACAATCATACTATATGTATATTATATACCATATAGGTGGCCAAATTGCCAAATTTTGAATGTTAAATGTATTTGAAAATGTAATATTTATTAAATTATAATTTTAGTATTTATAGTTGATAAAAAAAAATAAAAAAATAGTGTTTTTAAATATATAATGTAATAGGTATTTTTTTTAAATTTCAATGTATATGTCGCGTGCCTTATTTCTTCTCTTGGCTCCAACATATTTTTCATTATATTTTGCGACTCGAGAGTCTCTTCTCTTCTCTCTACGTGTATGCGTGCATAATATTTTTAATTCCTTATTGAGTAATTTAAATTCTAATTTCTGAATATATAATTTATAGACAATCGTCTGAGGAGTAATAAGTGAATGGGTTACTAAAATCCTAAACGGACAACGGTACTTCATTTTACAATTTCGAATGTATAATATGATTTGAGACTATTGTAAACTTATTTCAATAGGAATTATTTTAATACATCACAATATTGTAAGTATACATATATAGAAAAACAAAGTATTATGTTATATTATATAACGTTACGCCAAAACCGGTTGTTCATGTAAAAACATTTACGAGTATAACATATTATTATAATCCTGTTGGTGTTGTTTTTTCTATAAAAATGAAAATATTTTTAATTATATTTTTATACATTCTGACGCAGGTTTTTGGAATATTTTAACTTATAAACTATACCTGACATATTTCAGTATTTTTTTTTTTTTTATTATTTGGAGAATATCGTTTTCTTTTTTTTTCTTTTTAGTGCACATAATGCCGTACTTTATATTATATAATATTAATTAATTTATATTATAAATTTTATTAATTAATAGTTGTTTTTAATTTAGTAGTTAGTATTATTGATATACATACTTTTATCGGATTCGCCGGTAGAGGAGCTAAGAAATTCGCCTCGTATGGATAGTTGACCATAGCCAGTGCCACGTAAACGTCGGATGCCCAAGACTTCAGTTGTGCTACTCCATTGGCGTCCTCCAATGGTTTACAGAGTTTCCAATTTTCCGTCAACCACATTTTGCCGGAATCTATATATGTAAGTATTACAATTTATAAAGATACGTTTAATTATTAATTTTCAACAATTCACTAACATAGGATTAAAAAATTCTATTACAACAATATTTCTTTTTTTTATACTTTTTATTATAATTGTATAATAATTTTTAAGTCGAACGTTTTAAACTTAAAACGTAATTTATAAATTCACTAACAAAGTAAATTAAAATATCAAGTTAGATCAGATAACGGATGTTTATGTATGCACCAGTTTTGTCAACAGAAGCTCATTCGGAGCCGAATACATTTATTTTAGCATTCCACGAAAGTATTTCTATACTCGAATACCTTCAGATCCCGAACTTGGGTGACTTTATTTTCATAAAGCATCCCGTTGTTTGATTTTGTCGTGTCAGATATTATTCAAGACATAGATCGTATGTGATTACCCATCAGTCAATGATTTATTTACTTTTGTGAATTCACGTATTACTATTATTGAGCACGTTCATGATGTATATGCCATAAAATCTGTCCAGTTGTCTCGTCTATCTGAAAAGACTCATTCAACTATGTAGTATGTCCGCCGGAAATGTATATATATATATATATATATATGTATATATATTTTATGGATATATACTAGTGTACATGCTGACTTGTGTGCTAACAGACCTGTCATGGTCATCATACTCCGGTCAAAATTATCAATTTCCTATGTTGCATTTTTCTAATTAATACTGTCGGTAAAAATATGATAGTATTCTATTCAGTGTCGCTCGCGAGGAGGTACTTGCAATTATAAAATATAAAATTTTAACATATATTTTTATTATTATTAGGTGATATTTTCTTATGGTTTGCCTTTATGTAAATGTTTACAAAATATTGATATTGATCTTTAAAAAGTTACACAGTTAGCCGAGTGCAATATATCTATGCTTAAAAATTTAAGAAATAACATTGAAAAATAATTTAATCTACTATTCAAAGAATCTGAGGTAAATATTAAAAACCTAATTCTTGATATGTATCAAGTTTATTTTATAATCTAAATGATTATTATTTTATTTTAAATTGATTTAGAAAATGACTACTTCAATATGTCTATTAAAAGATTAACCAAAAGACAAAAAAATCGGGCAAATCCATGTTTAGTTGGTAATATTCAACCAGGGAATTATTATAGAATTACTGTAGCAATTCCTTATATTGATGCTTTCATAATAAATTTGAGAAAACGATGTCTGGATCATGAAAATATTTTTGAAGATATATTATATTAGGTATTCAATTTTATTAAATTAATAATTACAAATCAATATGATATATATTATATAGGAACTACAATATATTATGTTATATCTACATTTTTTTCTTTAGGTTTTCAATGTTTATGTTCCAATGAAATTGAAGTCGAACCGTTTAAATAGCTTGTAAATTTTTATCTTGAAACAGACTGTTAAACTGTATTATCAGAATTAAAAATATGGAAATCGAAACTTAAAATAACAAAAAAAAAAAAATGATCACGGGGTGTCACATAATTTATGTCAGAAGATTCCGGCAATTTTAAAGGTATAAAGATCGGTAAAATAAACTTCCCTCACTCAAGGGACTCAATATAATTAATTTTTTGTGTAGGCTTTAGCCTATGGTATTTCACTTTAAGTAAGTTTGGTGTGTACAATGACAACGAATCATAAAAATGAAGTATATACGAACGGATGGACACGACGGGGATATAAGGTGTTTATATTTATAACTTTTGTAGAGAAACTTATAAACGAATAATATAAAAAAATTAATATTTTTTAATCTACTCCAAATATATTAATATATACTTTACTAGACTCTGTGACGTTATCGATGGCTTTCCACGAGGCCGAAATAGTTTTCGCGCATTCAGCATTTATATTCCTGTAAACGGACGATGTCACTTTGTAAAAATCGTTGCACGGCGTCATCCCTGTAAACTGCCATATCGGTGCTGATGAAGCAATGGCTCTGAATAGTAAAAATATTAAAAATACATTTTTAATATAGTTATAAATATAAATTACAATACTCGAAATCATTAAATATAGTATTGCAATATAATATTTAATAATTGAGTCAATAGTAATAATAAATTATTTATTCAAATTTTGATACAATATCTTCATTTTGATTTACACATAAAAATTTTTTTTTAATATTCCTATCCAATTCTAGTATTGTAAATTGATCGAGTATTAACTTAAAAATATATTTTTTTCTTTAAAATTGGGATCGATTGTACACCCGAGTTTTAAGAGATTCTGTTTTGGAAATTTTAGACTTACATTATATGCACACTTATCTGAATAACCGGGATTTTTATCATTTTAATTTATAACTTATATAATATATGACATATTAATAAAACATATTGCCACTATACTCTATTCAGTTTAAGATTATACCGAGCATCATCAGCCAGGTACGTATATTTGACATTTTTAAAATACATTTTTCCTATAAATATTGGTTTTTACATGTACTATATAAAAATTAATTTTTTGTTTCTAATCTAAAATAAGCAACTTAAGTGCAAAATCAGCTGTCCATCCTCCTCCCATTAGCGTGCTGCAATTTCTAAAATGGTAAGAGGCACTTATTTTTGAGCCCTGATTTCGGTCAGAATTAAATTAGTTAAAAATGTTTTCCCTCTGCTACCATAAGCATCAAGGAAAATAATATCGCCGGAAGGCTATATTTTGTTAGAAAATTAAATCTCGGAACTTAATTCTTCGGATCCGTATTCACCCAAATTCGAAAAATATATCATTGGAAACTATCTCGTCAAAAACATATATCATCAGAATAGTATTTGTTCACAAAAATACGTTTATAGAAATTAAAACAGTGGAAAATATTCTTTCAGAACTGTACTTTTTTGAAAAATATTTTATCGGAAAGCAATGTCATATCATGAAAATTTGATATTTTTCGGTAAATTCCCCTTATGCACATAGGTTTAATAGGGTAAAGTAGTAGTCACACCATTTTAATGTGATACAGTTAATATCAGTAATCGGTGTAAGGTACGCTTATTATACTTGTCAGGGGAAGGGTCAACTATTAGTCAAATATTATTTATTCACACAAAAGTAATAAAAAATTAATATTTTTATAGTAGTATATGTACAGTGTTTGTTTTTAAATATTAAGTTTTCTAAAGAGATTGAAACTAATTAAGACTGAAGGAATATTAATTTAATATTTTCTGAATAAAAATAATAATTTTGTTTATGTACTTATGTCTAAAATTATTTCTTTATATCAGAAAGAAAATATTTTCGTTCATTTTTCAGGTGGATGTTATCAGAATACAACATTTTTAACAACCTGGTAAAAATTATGATTAATGGTATTTGCAATACAAAACATTTATAATTTTTGTTTTTAACTGTGTGCTGTCATTTTTTGAAAAATTAAGATATTTCAATGAAACAAAAACCCACTTTAAATTGATTTTTTTGGTTTCATTGCACTTACCCCGGAAATTATTATTACTATAAACTATTATATGAAACAACGCGGTTTTGCTCTTACCCCACGGGCCGGAGGCAAGTGTGACATTTAAAAAATAAAAATAAAATTTTAAACATCTATGGTAAATGAATCGTGTTGAGATGTTTCAATAGTATATTTATATATGTAGTTATTTAAATATGTATTGATAAAAGCGATAAATGAAAAACTCAAAGTGTAGTAATGCATTTTTTTATTTATTTATTTATTTATTTATTATCAATTAACGCCTAAACAGGCAATTTTTACCGAATTAAAAACATTTACACAAATGAAATCTAGAACTAACTAATAGAACATTCAATAAAAGAAATATACAAGAAATAACGAAGTAATAACAGAGTAACAACAAATTAATTATTAACATATCAATCTTAAACAAAACATATGATATTGCTACAGATCTGAGAAGAATTAAAATTAATTAGGTAATTAATTTACTAGATAAGATTTAATATTAGAAAAAATTTTGGGTGAGGAAAAATGGATCAACATTGGCATTACGCGTAATTCGACGTAAGGGATTATTACGGCCGTAGGCAGTAGAACGGAAAGGAATGGCAAAGGGGGGAACAGATATGCGCGTTGTTCGAGAGGGAACTTTAAAATTGACCAGTTCCGGCAAAAGAAGGACAATCAATTGAACACCGTTGATGAGGTTAAGGAGCAGGGACGAACCGGCTAGTACTCGTCTATCATTTTATGCGCGAACTTTGTTTTTTCGCGTCACACTCAGTGCTCGAATTGGAGGGGGACGCGGGGGGACTGAGTACGTCAACTAATTTTTCAGAAATTTTAGCGTACCTCTACTATTTTTTAGAGAGAAGCAGTAGAAACTATGCTAAAATAGTGGTAAATAGTGTATAAGTGATGGGGACCCTCTTTTTTTAGAAGTAAATAAGAGTCCCCCTACTTTTGTTTCGCCAATTCGAGCACTGGTCACACTTACCCCATGCCTAACCGTTATACCTATGACGTTTTTTCACGATATTTTTGCCGGTAATTCCAAAAAGTCTAGTTTATATTTTAGAGAGCCGGTTTTATTTGCGTTTTAACACGATTCGTGATGATGATATGTGAACGTGCAGCCTACATGAACAGGTACACATACATCTGAACTGTAATTCATAATCATATATTATATATATATACTGACCCTTCAACGGTGCCGGGATACTTCATACGGAACCAGGCGGCCAACATGCCCCCGTAAGAGCCGCCGAAAGCGAACACCGGGTTGAGCCGTCGTCGGCCGCTGCAGTCGTCGGTCCGCGGGGCCGCTTCGTCGCGCAAGTGCTTTACCAGATCAACGAAGTCGGCGATCGCTTGTTGCGAAGTCAGGTAACCCAACCGGTCGTTGTCGGCGTACGACCCGGACCCGTATGGCAACGACTCGCCGTAGTACCGGTGCTCGGCGAACACGACCAACGCCTTGAATTCTTTCGATATTTCCCACACGAAACCCTATTTTCGTGTGTTTGGTTTTTAGATTTTTTTTTTCCATATTTTTCTACTCCGGTCGACAGAGACGCCGTTATTTCCGTACGTTGTAAAGCCGGGTTTATACGCTAAACGGGGGAGGGGGGGGGCACACCGGTTCATCGGATATTATTACGAACCGTTATAGCTCGACAATCGTACCGATCAAGGGTGAACGACGATCCGTATACAACCGCCACCGCACTGCGGCGAAAGAGCGGATCGTCGAGTTTTCGCAATTGCCGGAAGTAGAAACTTCTTGGGTTCGTATGCCGCAGTGCCCCAACAACCGGGTTGTGCAAAGGTGTGCGTTGCACACGGGCCCTCCGACTCTTGGGGGGGGGGGGCCACCAAATTGACGTAAATTTGAGATTTACGTTATCATATGAATAGTAGTTTTTTCATTATTGGGAATTGGGAAATTGGGATATGTAATAAAATATATATAGATTCCCGATAACATTTACACTATTTCTACTAACATAATATGACGACAATGTACGCGATTTATTATTTCATCACAATTATTATACTACTATACTCGTATTATATTATAGTAATTACGTATTCTTGATTATGAACCATTATTTTTATTATAAGCAACGATAACCCATTCCGTTGTTGCATTATCCAAATTTACCGGGAAATAGTAAAACCCATTCTAAAAATAGGTACTAATATAGGATATTAATGAACAAAATTTTAAAATAAAAGTCTTTTATGTCCTGTCGTCTTGGATACTATTTTATGTCAGTCAAAAAATCGGTTTGAAGGATTGCAAACTGTTTTGAGTTATTTTTAATTTTTATCCCCACTAGAAATCATTAAAAATAATGAAGATTATACTATAAAATTTGTAAAATTATGTATTACAGAAAGTAGATCAAGCTTAAAAAGTATAAAGGATTTAGCATTCTACATCATGGATATGGATTTATCGACAAGTTTTCCTGACATTTTAACTGCTTGCCTTATATTTTTAACAATACCCGTTACAGTGGCATTTCTAAGGCAGGAGCTTTTCTAAGCTAAAGTTAATAAAAAATTATTTGCGTAATTCGATGAGTCATCATAGATCGACTAAGTAATATTGCTATTTTAAACATAGAAAGAAATAGAACTATGGAAATTAATGTAGAAAAAATAATAAACCCTTTCCCAAATGTTAAATCTAGGAAAAACCCATTTTAATAATATATAGTGTATTTTTTTTTTGATGTTTTTGTATTTGATAAGTATTTGATTTTATAATAACAGGTTAAAATTTGTAATCTTTATAATTTATAAAATAATAATTAGTATTGAATATATAATATATTATACAAGTATATTAAAGAAATTGACGTTTGCACGTTAAAAACGTATTACGAAATTTATTATCAATATATTAAATGACCCGTGGCGTGTATTATGCACAACCATGATTCGTCTAAGGAGTTTAAACATAAAATAATCTTTCATAGCACAACTCGGTACGAAATTTCAAATTAAATATATTTAATGAACATTTCATGACGCAATATTCAAACCCCCATCACAAAAAAAAAAAAACTTTTAATGATCCAAAAATAGACAATAGTGATTTTAATATTTATAATGCATTACGGTACAAGGGGGGGGGGAGAGGTACACCCCATGGTTATGTCACTGCCCACTGTCAATGACCTAACCAGCCACGTAATGTGTAGTTGCGGCACTGGCCAGTTCTCGCATAAAAAAGTACATAAAAACTGTGGTTTTACTTGAATTAGGTAGGAAAAATTATGGGGCGTCAACATTGATTCCTCGCACACGGGCCTCAGATCCCATAGTTGCGGCACTGTTCGTATGGAACGAGTACCGACGTACGCCCGTCCGTTTTTCCGAGATGGAGCTGACACGCAAAAACTCGACAAGAGAGAGCCGTTCATCACAGTAAACGTTCGCTGACAGCGAGTAATTCTAATACTTGAACGGGTCCGTGATATTGCTCTAAGCATCAAGTTCGAACATCTTATAGTGTTTTACCTTTCTATTCGATCAAACCGATAAGAACATTAGGAAAACAGTGTGCGGGGCAAACATTTCATTTTCATCTCATTTGTCTTGGAAAAAACTAAAAGGAGCGCGTAGTACTTATTGCAGGTGTACCCGAGAAACTTCTATGCTAGCGAATTGAAAAATTTCGATGATCCGCTTTTTTTCAGTGGTGTACAGATCGTTCGCCCGTGATCAACAATAATTATGAAACCATGACGGTTCGTGTAATCAAATTAATCGTTTTGAATAACCCTATATAATGATTTAGAGTTTATATAAGTGTGTAACGATAAAATTATATTGTTTAAAAAATATTCTGAACGTTGTGATTGATTAGGTAGATTAGTGATTCGAGTTCAAATCCGTATTTGTGTGTGGCAGCCCGTTAAAATCATATATAATATATACGTTTTTCTCCTCAATTTGTCGTGCGAGCGAGATAATATTATTGTGAAACGACCACTCCATATTACGCTACGATTCTTTCGTAATTCACTTAACGGTGGTCACCAATTTTTCCAATTCACAAAATGCACTTTACTTTAATTACTCTAAAAAATTTATATTTACAATCTACTTATATAAATGTAAATCTTCAAAGCCTACCTAGGTTCCAAAGACCATGGTTCTCTTTACTTTTTGTCTTCGCGGTCTACACAACAATAAACGTGGTGTATGACTAAAAATTTGGAATAATAATCGTTTATTGATCTGCACACATTTCAACAATATAATTTATTATTGTATACAAAATGTATCACTTATCTAACAAAATGTCTTAGTTATAAAATGAATTTTCTTCATTATGACTTTCGCTGTGTATGATTTTAACTGCTTATACATTGGACTTAATTAACTTTGTTAAATTAAAAAAAAAGTTACTTCAGAAACTTCATTCGGGTGTGAAGCACAAGTTCAAAACTACAAATCGAAATCCATAAAGATATTTGTCTTTTTATTATGATTCTCTATAAAAAATATTTTGGTTCTTTCAATAAATCATCTTTCATATAATATATTCTAAAAGTTACATTTCCAAAATATGTGCAAATGAAAATATCTTACACAATTAATTTTATAAATTATTAAAATATTTATGTCTTTGAAAAAAATTTGGAACACACAGAAAAATTCTATAAAATAGTTTGGTTAGAATTCTGGTCTATAATATATTAAAATTATATTCATTAAATAATCTATCGTAGGTAATAATTATCAAATCATAATATTTATATTGTTTTTTTGAATAAATCAAATATCAAATAAATTAATTTTGTAATACAGTTGATATCGATTAAATATGATATTTAAAGATATATTTAGTACTAAAAATCTATGCTCATGTGTTACTTACATAATATGCATTGATTAAATTAAATGCAATGTACCTATTTAATTATTGACAACATGTATAAATCTAACCATGTTTAAATATTTCACCCCGGTGAAACATAAGTTCAAAATAAAATAAAATAAAAAGTTAAATATTGATATGGATTTTATCAATATTTAACTATAAAAAATATTTTGATGCTTTCAATAAATCATCTTTCATATAATATATTCTAAAAAGTTATATTTCCAAAATATGCGCAGATGAAAATATCTTTCACAATTAATTTTTGTAAAAAATAGTTTGGGTAGAATTCTGATCTATAATATATATTGAAAATATATTCGATAAATATAATCTGTCGTGGGTAATAATATTATCAAATCGCATAAAATACATGCTGTATATAAATTTGAATAAATCAAATATCAAACAAATTAATTACAGTTGATATTGATTAAATATGATATTTAAAGATATATTTAGTAGGTACTACAAGAACCTGTGCTCTCGTGTTATTTACATAATACGCATTAAATACAATGTAACGGATTTAACCAATGATAACGTGTATAAATCTAACCATGTTTATAAATATCGGTATAATATTAAGAGAAAAATTTTATCATTTTAGTAGGTATACTTCTACCTACCATACGATGCCCAGGTTGGCACATTTTAAATTTGAGATTCAAATCACTCGCACCTATTAAATAAAACATTAACTTAAAATCTCACTGTATTTTCGGAAAATTCTTCGATCGGTGCTTCGTTACCGGTGTAAAAAAATATTGGACCTTTCTTAACATCCCAATACTCATCGTTCATTAGGTATTTCAATTGGAATGTGTCAGTATTGGTAAAACTAAAATGATCGACCTAGTAATGAAATATACACATTATAATAATATATATATTATACAAAAATAAAATAATTTATTATTTTTTTTTTTTTTTCATTAACAAACATTATTTCTAAATATTAATTATATAACTCTACGTATACCTTTATTCTATAGAAATTAATAATGAACACCATGAATAGCCTTGCATGACTGAATGGTGCGTTTTCGATAAAAACTATCGATTAGTTTCAAAACTATTCGAATAATTCGATACCTAAATATATTACGATATAAACAATAGAACATTGTATCCAAAATATTATCAATAATAATAATAATAATAATTATAATATTATGTAAATAATTCAGGAAAAACCGTCAATATTCAATCTTTCATTAGTATATTTTTAATCTGAAATATTGTCCAATGCTCATAGGCGTAGCATGGAGGAGCTAAGGGAGCTAAAGCCCCTCAGAACCTATACTTTACCCAAGCTCCTCCGAAAAAAAAAAAATGTTTAATAGGTGTTAAACTCTATGTGTTTGTAAAGTATTTTTTTAAACTTATTTCATTTCAATATTCAATACAATTTTTAATGGGCTTGGATAATTTTATGACAATGAAAAGATAATTTAATATCTCATAAAATCAATTATTTCTTAAAAACAACATATTAATTGTTAAATAAACAAGAAGATTATTTCATACTGGATAAAGATATGTATATTTTTGGAAAATTTTGTGATAAACGATATAAAAGATAAAAAATATCGTTTCTCACTTTCTCAGTAAATAATATAATAATAAATAAATTACGAAAAGAAGATATTTATTTGATTATATATAATATTGTTTGTACATTACATATGCACTAGTACAATTGCCTATACTATAATTAGATACACCTCAATAAGAAAATTTGTATTGTTCTTGGGACAAAATTCAACAAAATTTAGATCATTTTGCATATTGTTAATGTGAAGTTAACAATTAAGTTTATTAAGTAACTTATAAAATTAAAGGTTAATTTGAATAAAAAGTGCCTGACGTTTAATATAAAGTTAATTTTTAACTTAGTTATAACTTTTAACTCATTAATTCCCAGCCTTAGCGTATAAGTTATCACTAATATCACTAATATACTACTAACACAGAACTAAGGTTTATACTAATGCGTGAGCTATTTAGTATTTGGCTAAACATTTAGGTTGTGGTGTGTTTGCTTGTACCCTATTTTTTACTTTAAAATTAAAAATTCTATGATTTAATAATAGGTAGGGAATTTATTGTCTTCTCCTTGACCAAATAGGAAAGTTATAAACATGTTATATATTTAACAGTATAATATTGTGTTATTGCTGTAGGTGTTAGGTACCTATATATATTTTTATATTTAATCCGTTAAGTACTCGTTTTTATTATATCCTTCCCGAGTTTGCATTATCCATTGGGTAAAGTTATACATTTCTTGAAAAATATTGCCGTTAATAAAATTTCCGAAAAAAAAAATGTTTTTTGAAAATAAATTATATTCTATGAATTTAATTTTTCAGGAAATTTTCAACTGAAAGAAGGGCAGGTTGCCATGGTAGAGGGAAAGGATTGGGCTATGCGAGGGTGATGCTGAGGGAAGATCGTGTAGGTACCTACTGGTGTTTCTTACAAATTTATTTACGACTTAGTATATCCCGTTGGGACTATATAGCTCCCAACACGGAATTTGTTCACACTACGCCTATGCCAATGCTTAATATTTATATAATAGTTGTTATTTCATTTTATTCGTATTTAAGAAAATATATTTAAATTCATAATCACACTTAAATTTTAAACGTATTTGCAGTATTCAGATACTTACCGGCACGGTGATGTAATTAGTCGTGTAATTATAGCCTCTAGTGACATGGAAATATAACGTGAAAAGTTGCAATGAGCACATGAGTACAAACATTTTTGAAATTTTTTTTTAAAAATACATACACAAAACACAACTGTCTATACCTATTATACGATATACTATAATAGGCCACGTCTAGGACATAGAACAATCAAAAACAATATTGCGAATCAATATACATTATTACAGTCGAGATTTGGTTATGACGAATTGTCAAGTCCGTAATTATCAGTAAATTAAAATACGTTGCTCGACGTTTCTTTGAGTACCTACCTGATAAGATTAATTTCCTAAAATGCATATTTAACAAAAATAAACACTTCATAAGCTAGACGAGTTTAAGAGGACACCGCGTCCACAATTTTTCAATGAAAAACTTGAATTAGCATTTTTTACTTACAAACATGTTAGAAATAAGAAACAAAAAACAAAAATTATAGCCAACAACATTATCTAGTGACTATTGATGGAGCCGGTTTTTGATATATGCATTTTTACACTTTTTATGTATTGTTAAAATATCGTTTTTTATTTATATTTTTAACAGCTTATAAAACATGTAAAAACGCATATATTAAAAATCGGCTCCATCAGTCGCTAGATATTTTTGTTTTTTATTTCATCTTTCTACAATATTCTCAAGTTGATTAAAAATGGTACTGACACAGATCTACTTTTACATTACTTTTAAAATATATTAAAGTATTTTTAATTTGTTCGATTTTCATTTTTCTTTAAATATAATAAAAATTGCCTATACAAAACCCCTTAAAAATTAGATGTGTGGCGTCCTCTTGAGGCCGCAACACCTGCCATTTTTAAGAGGTTCTGTATAGGCAATTTTTAAGAAATATTATGAAAAATAAAAATGTAAAAATTTAGAAATATTTAAGTACATTTTAAAATTATTCTAAAAATAGCCCCCGTATCCGTATCATTTTTTATTGTCATGTGATCACGAAATTTCTACCTAAAAGACCAATAAGCGTGACAAAATTGTAGAACTTTGAAAAGTCGGGTTTACAATCTGTAATGTGCTTATTGTCTTCTAGGGAGGCATTTTTCTTTATTATTATAGATTAAAATCTAATAAATGTGATTTTTAAAAAAAAATAACACAACTAATATAAAAAACAATTTTTAAAAAGCCTCGATCGATAACTAGAAGACAAATTGATGTATTCAAAACTCTTTTCAGAATTAAAATCCGACTTTTCAAAGTCCTACAGTTTTGTTACGCTTTTAAATCGATTTTTCGTTGGTGTTGTGGCCCCTTAATGCAATAATATAAATATAAAAATATACGTCGCGGTAAAAAATCATAAAAATAATACAGTGTAATAATACAATGTGGTTATATTATAACCCTCCACAAAAAAGTTAACAATTGTGGAATTTTTTTTTTATTTTAATATTTTAGTACTTAATATATATATATATATACTTACTTTTACTACTGAATAATAGACTCGTCTTTATCTGATTTTCTTATAATACTAAAAATTAAAATATATATAATGTATAAGGAAATTTTTTTAAAGTAATATAAATCTTTTTTTTTCATTTGCCACTTCAATATATTGATGGATATTTAATAAAGCCAAACCAATCAATCTTTATTCACCCGTCATAGGTCTTAACCAATTTTTTAATCTAACAAAAATAAAGCAATATGCAATGAAGTAAAAGCAAAAGTGAATATAATATAATATTATATTATATACAAAATTGTATGTGAGTGTTTTATTTATAATAACTAGAGGACTTGTAGCTCTAAAAAGCCACAAAATATGCAAGCATATATGTACTTAAAATTAATTTTGTAATTTTAAAAATATAGTAATTAGTGAACTACCTATTTTAAGATTTTGAATTAAGTGAAGAATATAACGATTTTAAAATAGTATATTTAAAACATAAATAGAAATGTATATTTTGTTTTTAGTGTTACAATTAAAATAGATTTAAGTTAAAAAAGTTAAATTTATTCATTGTAATACTAAAAACAGAATACACATTTCACATATAATTTTAAAACCATTATATTCTTTACTCAATTTAATTCTAATTTAGTGAATTGCATTTTCAAACTTTCATCGCACACTAATTCTATCAATAATTCTTTTTCGTTATTCGTGAAAGTTTTAGGAATGTCGTTCAAATCTAAAATGAATGGGTTTCTTATCCAAAAAAATTCAGAATAGGTTTCTTTGAAATAATCTTCAAACGTTGTTTTGAGCATTTGGCAATGGCTTTTTATGTTTTTGATGAGATTATTTTCCACTTGAATTTCATGCTCTGTCACAAAATGTTCTAAATTAGGAAAAGACTTTAGGTTTTCCTTCGAAACATTATTACTTATCATTTCAATTATTTTAATAAATGCCTTAATTTTATCATTCATAGAAAATCGGTTTATAGATTTACCTTGTAAACTTAAATTTAATGTATTAAGACGATTGAAAATGTTTGATAAGTAAACTAGTGTTGTTAACCACATCTCATCTGTAAATTTATCACGAAGTTCAAAATCAGTCCCTCCTAGAAACAATTGAACTTCAGAATGTAGTTCAAACAACCTGCTTAGCATTCTTCCTCGAGATAACCATCTCGCCTTTGTGTGTAAGAGCAACTGAATATGATCACTTCCCATTTCAGAACACAATTTTGAAAGTAATCGAGATTGTAGAGCGCGAGATTTAATAAAATTAACTACCTGAAGTACTAGTTTAAATTGTTCTGGTATAAGCTTTACTACTAGAGCTTCTCTGTGGATGCTGCAATGTATAAAAGTACAATTTTCTGCAACCAGTTTTATTTTAGTCGCATCACCTCCATGTCTACCTGTCATAGCTCGAGCACCGTCAGAACAGAAGCCAACACACTGTTTCCAATTTAATCCATTTTCTTCAAAAAAGTGATTCAACTTTTTAAATACGAGTATTTCGTCAGCAGTAGTTCGTGTTGATAGTGCATCACAAAATAAATAATCTTCTTTAATTGTAGTTTTAAATACATCCCGCACGTAAACCATAAGTTGAGCATATTTGATATATCTGTACTTTCATCAAGTTGTATGGAAAAAAAATCACTATTTTTTACCCGAGCTATTAACGTTTCTTTAACGTTCAACGCCATACTTTCAATCCTGCGGCGAACTGTATCATTTGACATCTAATTGTTTAGCTGACGACTCACCAAACATACACGTTACCATATCTTTTACAGCCGGCAAAATCAGTTCTTCGCCGATGGTATGAGGTTTTCCACAATTAGCTATTCTTAAGTTCACTAAGAAAGATGATTCCACTGCTTTTTCAGTACTACCGCTGAAAGTAAATATATTTTTCTTTGTATATTTCATCTCGGTCAATTTTCGAACGAAATAATCTTTTGGCTTGTCTACTAACGTTGCATGTTTTGTAGTAAGGTGAAGTTTTAATAAAGACGGTTTCATACATTGGTTCGAAAGAATTATTATAAAGCAAATAACGCATTGAGGCCCTGGCTCATTGCTTACGTCTATGACCGTGAATCCAAAATTAATATACTCAGGATCATATTTCCTTAGGCTTACAAATTTTCTAATTTTCATAGGATTATCTTCACTTGCGCTTTCCGAAGAGTTTTCAGATGGCAATTTGTTCTCACTTGAACTTTTTAGCCACTTATCCATGTTGATTAAAGTAAGGACAATAAATATTCAAATATATAAATACGTAAACAAAACTTCGTATAATTTTACAAAAATCACGAAGTCTACGTAAATCGTGCGCGAATGACAGCGGATCGATAACTGACTAATGACTATCGAATATCGATACGACTACGATACGATACGATTATCTGCGTATGTGCACTGTGTGTGTCAACGATTATGGTTTATTGACGTATTTTCCGTGATTCGAAATAATAAAAATGTACAACGTACATAGGTACTACATTGTAAAGAATAATTATTATACGTAAATAATATTATTTTCAATTTATATTCAAATTTATCCATTTCAAATACAATTAAAAATATATATTTATTTATTTTCCGTTTTAGCGCCATGCGACCTTCCTTTCGCGTACCACCATGTAGTCTTCCGCGTACCACAGTTTGAGAAACGCTGCTTTAAATGTTACATGAAATAAATTTCAAATCTGTTTATTATTCGAGGTTAAAAGTGGGGTGAGCATGCTTAAAAATCACTCTGTCTATACATTGTACATATAATTATATATGGAACGCTTATAACTATATGGGGCCACTAGTCCCCCCCCTAGAATTTTTTTCCCGCTTTAAGTCCTGATTAGGTACCTACATAGGTAAATGTATTGGTAATAGTCAGTAAATTTAAATGCGTTGCTTGACGTTTCTTTGGGTATCCAATAAAATTAATTCTCGAGTGTCTGGATAGATGCCTATAAAACAACATTTCATAAAGGTTAACGAATTTATATTCAATAATATAAATATAAAAATATATTTCTCAGAGGGGAAATCTTTAAAACAATACATTCCAGTAATATTATATATTGTATAGGTATGTATATGTGACGTATATGTGTTATATTCTAAAACAATATTCGTAAGAAAAAAAAATTTAATTCTTGTAATGGTGATGTATTTATTTATCGCATAATCATAAAAATTACTGGGAACAACTGTAGGTTTAAAATTGCAGACTTGTCAAAAATATAATATAGTTCTTTCGCATCTATATAATATCGATACCTAACAGCACACATGTGCTATGTCCAAATTTGGCTAAATTGAGATATTGACATTTTTGGAATCGTGGTGGAGAGTAGAATCGAGTGCACATAAGTTCCATGTCCATTTTATGATTAAAATAGGTTGAAAATACGCAAAAATTAAAAAGGTTATGTCCCTGCAATCCCGTTTATTTAGTGCACACAAATCCCAAGTCCATGCTATGTCCAAAGCTATATGTACAAACTGACGAGCGCAAATGTTCCATGTCCATTTATTTATGCATGCTTTCTGTGGGACAAGACCCAGGGGAAAAAAGGAAGTGCGGAAATTGGAACATTGAAATTGTGAGAGGTGATAATTCTGTTATGTTTAAATATGATGTTAACGAGGAAAATTTTGAATACATGCAAATTAACGGCAACAATATATTATGGGAATCTATTAACCTTTCCAAAAAGTACAGTAAACCACTCCCAGTGTCTCTTGCCAAAAAACGAGACCTTATGAACCCCATTCGAAAAGGGGTAATCCCTCAAGAATACTTCTCCTTTTTCAATACTTTACCCTCAGCTAAAGCCACTAAAGACCAAGCATTATGGAATTTAGACAACCAAGAAAAATCTGCAGACGAACACTAAAGTTGATAAAATAATATCATGACTTTCTTTCTTTTACATTTTTTTTTTTATTACTCTAATGTATGACGTAAAGATTTATTTTTAACAAATGACTTATTTGTATTTTAATTTTAGCTAATTATTTTATATTATTTTCTCTAAGATGTAAAATAAAGTTATGGATTTTTAATTTATTAGCGTTTATCCATGTTTGTCTGCTAAGAAAAAAATCAAATCAACACGTTAAAATAATAATTATATAAATAACAGCAAAAAAAAAAAAAAAATCAAGGAAGCACTTTGTACGTCGGGTGGGATACAAATGGAGGAAATTGGTCAATCATCCCTTCGGTTTTAGGACTACATAGTGTATTTTTATTATTTTAAATTTAAAAGTAATATTCATTGTATACGGTAAAAACGATTCTGAGCGAAGCTTCGGTGTAATAAATAAATAAAACCCTCGGCTTTAAAATAGCAAATGAAAAAAAATTTAACCATGACAATTTTATTTGTTATTTTTTTAATTAGCATCATTATAAAATCAATATATTCCTCGTTTCACTCAATACCTAAAAAAAGAAATTAATAGGTTGGTTATTAATTATTATAATATTACAGTTTAAGTCCACGTTGTAGCCATGTCCAATTTTTATTTTATATTAAGCGATTTTAATGGTATAAATAGCTCAAAATGACTGTTTTGTTTTTTTAAACACTTCAGAAGTCTTGGAATTTGGATACTGAATCAAAAAGTACGAAATAATCGTTCTAGTTTTAATGTTATACCAAAGACAAAACTTCTTTTGCGATTTGCCAAAATTTAGAAGAATGGACATAGGACATGTGTGCTGTTAGGTATCGATATGGTATATAGGAACTGACATTTTTCAGATAGATCGTTATTCAAAAAAGCCTATTGGAAATATTTTTATGCATTATAGAATATTATTTTTGTTTTCTATAATATTTTTCCTTAAAATACTAGTGAGATAGTATTAAAAATAGTTAACATTTTTAAAACGTGAATTTAGGACTCTTTCGCGTTCTATAAGACAGTTGTATATGTCATATATATATATATACTATTATTTATTAGATAGTCAATTGAACTATTTGTTGTTTGACGAAAAGGTCGATAGGATCTCGCGGTGAGTGTTTCCGATAGTGTGATATCCATTTTTTAATCCAATTCTTATAGAACTTTCTGGCTTTGATAACAGATTCTGGGTCCTTGGCATTTGACGCCCTCAGGTCCAGGTGGTGCGCAGATTCGGGTATTATCACTGCGCGCACCGTCTTAGATATGTTCTTCAACACTCCGCCACTCGACCACGGGTCCAATAAGCCATTACTGCAATTGTGACAATACAATATGTTAATATAAATTACCGCAAATTACT
This sequence comes from Pemphigus obesinymphae, assembly GCA_025469235.1. Lineage (NCBI taxonomy): Eukaryota > Metazoa > Arthropoda > Insecta > Hemiptera > Aphididae > Pemphigus > Pemphigus obesinymphae. The sequence goes on along the minus strand of JAIPRL010001794.1, from coordinate 46,395 downwards.
TAGGTATACGAACATTAATATTTAGTTAGTTTTAAATGAAGTGTTCCGTTTGAAAAATAAAATGTAATAAAACCATGTTTTTAAAATATTGAATCATTTTGTTAATAAGCTAGGTATTATGATAATGATTCAAGATTAAATTAAGTTTGTGAATAATATTATATTAAGCAATAATAGGTATTACGAATCTTATCGCATCTATAACCAAAAATTAATAACTATAATGTATTCAACATTTCAACAAAATAATAAACTTCAATCTTAAATATTTTTAGTACAAAATTGTGTGCACTATATATCGACATTGTATCTAAGTGATATTAGATTAAACGTTACCTACCTGAATATTATATTTGATGCAGCGTTTAAATTTTTTCCACCATAAGTTTTCTCGATTATGTTGATATTGGGATGAACACCAAATTGTTCAAGACAGTATTTGGTGGTATTTTCGAAATTCCACGGGTTTTCCTCGAATATATCTGTAATTCCGTTGGAACACATCGGCATAACCATCTCAGTACAACTCTAAAAACAAAAACACAAATTATTTTTAAAAATTGAATACTCGATAAAACTATATAATAAATAAAGAAGTCTTTACTTGATAGTCCCACCCCTGTTCTCCAAGTGTAGGAGCAGAAGAAGACAAAATGTTTAAACATTTAGATGTACCGGTGTAATTAAAGTATACATTCAAACCTTTAAAGACCGAACTCAGTAGCTTTAAATCATCTTCCAAATGATTTTTCATCGGTTTACATAATTCCTGAATAATAGATACACATGTAAAAGAAAATTATTTACAGTTGATAATAATAAAGGTACATAAAATTTAAAATTATTAATTATCATAACCTATTTAAATCTAATGAACAAAAATCTGTATAAATTACATAATATTACCAACAATATAAAATCAACTATTTCTATATGTATACAATGGAAAGGTAAAGGGTTCAAAAAGATATATAAATTACTTAAGAGGACGTCAAACATCTGGTTTTAAGGAGTTTTGTAATGGCAAATATTAAGAAATTATAATAAAAGTGAAAAATCTAACAATTTAAATGCCGGTCAGTAGCGGATGGAAGCACTTCACTCGTTGATTATAATACTGGAGGTAGATATACAGAATTTGAAAGCAATGATAAACCATTTATTTTGGCAAATCGATTCTGATCAAAGCTTCGGTGTAAATGACCGATTATGTGAATATTACTGTCAGTTACATAAATAATATATCACGAAAATCTTAAATAATTTAGAAAAATGTATTCAATCAATATAATGGTTAAGTACATATTCTGAAAAAAATTAAAAATTAAAAATTTATATAGATTATAACATATAACTAATAAAAAAGAGGGATAAAAACTTTTTAAAAAAATGTAGTATAGAGTAAACAAATTATTTTCTAAAAAAATTTCACAAAAATTATTTAAACTTCTCGAAATAGAACCTCGCCCATGATAAAAGAATCACTCTATATAGGTACTATATAGTTACTTGCAACTCTAATATATATACTTTTTATAATCTTCGTCTTTTTTCTCTTTTATTTTGCTTTCTTTTCCAAATTAGGATCTTACATTATCTAACTTAGAATAGTTTGGGGTCAATCTCCCTAGTCCTGCACTTCCACTTAACTAAATCTCCCACATCCTCATCAATTATACCCGCCTATCTCATATCACTATAAATTACACTCTCTATTACACCCCTTCACCTAATTTTTAGTCTTCCTCTTCCTCTCAATCCTTCAACATATATTCCCTTTACTAACCTTACTGCCTCTGTCTTTCCCTCCTTGAAATATGCCCAAGCCATCTCAATCTATTCTCATTAATTTTGTCTAGTATTGAAACCACTGCTATACTACCTCTATATATTAATTTCTTATTTTATTTTCACTCATCCTCTGTTCTATCTTCCCATCAACTGCTTAAAATTCTAATCCGTATATCATTGCAGACCTCAACAATGTCTTGTACAATTTACCTTTTAACCGAATTGGGATCCTTCCTTTATTCACACAAAATACCTGATGCTTCTCTCCACTTCATTCATCCACACTAAAATGTTCTGTTTCTCCACATTAATTCCTCACTCTTGTACACACCCCTTCATACATGTCCTCAATTCCATTTATATAGATCTTTGATAATTCTTTCTTCATTAATTTCGACTTCGAGATCTCTCTAGGAATTTTATCCATCAATAAATACCATACTCAACTAACTTTCTGTTAGTTTCTCTGTACTTCTTTACTGTCAGTCCACTATGTATATTGTATATATATATATATATATATATTTGTGTGTAACTTATAGCTGTACATTCTATACAAAATATTGGCTCCAATAATGACCTCCCAGAGATAATCCCAAAATAACTATAATACATATTATTTAGAAAAATTTCAATTTTCGTTCACCTTAACTGGATTTCCCGGTAGTGGCGTTAAAAAATTCGCAGAGTATGGATAATTTATCATAGCCAGATTCACATAAAGTGAAGATACCCAATCTTTTAATTTCAAAACGTCATCATCATTTGTCAATGGGGAGCACAGTTTCCATTTTTTGGATAACCACGTTTTTCCATCAACTATAAAAGAAAACATTACCTATAGGTACAGGCTATATATATATATGTAACCTAAAGAAATTACAAATTAAAATTCGATTTTATAGGAAAAAAAAAATTTCTATCGATCTAAATAATTTATATTACTACCTGTTTTCGTAACATTATTAATAGCTTTCCAAGATGCAGATATTGTCAAGCCACATTCTGCACTTGCACTTGTGTACACCGATGATGTGACCCTGTAGAATGCATTACACGGAGTCATCCCTGTGAATTGCCATATTGGTGCAGACGATGCTATAGCTCTAGTAAAACATTTATAATTAGTAAGGTTAAGAACATAAGACCAATCTATTACCAAATATACTAATATACTACTCTATAAATATATTCAAAAAAATTATGAAAATAATTAATCACTATATTTTTATAAGCATTTAAACTTTTCGACAAAATTATGTTTTTTTAGACATTTAAATATTTAAGTCGTAAACCGCATAGCATTTGAAGGGCTTGAACTTGTAATATACTAAGGTTCTACTACTATATATCTATTTAATTCCGTACCAACCACATTTATCACACTTATTGATAACGAACGTTTTCAAAAATGAATATGATATGTATAATGCCCTATAATAATAATTATGAATCAACTAGGGAAGTGCTTTGGGAGCTTAGCCTCCCTCGAAAAAAATTATCCACAGTCCCCCAAATATAATTGATAATGACCTTTTTTTTATGCTTATTTACGCTTTTTTAGACAATATTGTAGGTAAAGCACCCCCCCCCCTCCTTATTCCTAAGATTTTAGAACTAGTTGACCACTGATTATGATTTATTCTCCGAGATCATTCTCGTATACTCTAAAATGCGAAAAATGTACAGCTTTATTTTATCTTCTCGCGAAACACATACTTATATAACAATAATAATTATACCGTAATACCAACCCTTCGATGATGGCCGGATACTTAATCCGGAACCAAGCGGCCAACATACCGCCGTACGAACCACCAAATGCGATCACCGGATTGGAACCGTACTTGGTCCCATCTTCGCCGCCATCCGTAGCCGGCGGGTCGTCATAAATGTTGCCGGCCTCGTACAGCTTCTGCCGATATGCGTCATATGATCCATTGTTCCGCAAATACGTTATCAGGTCCACGTAGTCGGCGAGCGCCTGTTGTGAAGTCAGATAACCCAACCGTTCATTGTTATCATACGATTTTCGTCCAAATGGCATCGAATCGCCGTAATAACGATGCTCGGCGAACACAATCAGGGCCCCGAACTCTTCGGCTGCCTCCCACATGAAACCCTGTGGCACAATAAGTTTAATATTGTACAATATCTGTACAATAATCTGTCTTGTCCAGTGGTTAAAGTGGGGTTAAAGTGCAGGGGGGACTATAGCTAATGCAAAAAAATAGGCGTCCCCTGAACCAGTACGGTAATATTTTTTAAAATATTCATATAAATTTAATTTTTAATCCATGTTATTATTGACCTAATTTGTAAAAATTTATCACGGACGTATATACGTATATACGCCTATTATTATGTATAATGTACATACTCTATATGGTTATAACTTTAAAATACGCATATTAATTACCTATATTCCGGCCAAGGACAGAATGTCCGGAGAACGGAGAAAAATCGAAATAGTTTTTTCTATAATATAGATCGTGCATACAATTTATAACTATAAATACCATTTTTTGAACTTTTTTTTATTTAATTTTTGAATATTATGTACAAGAGAACAAATTCAGTCTCAGCTTTTAATTAAACATTTAGAAATATAAAGGGGACTATATACTAAAGGGGACCAAACTTAAGCTAAGCAAAGACGGGGGACCCCGTCCCCCTCCGTCCCCCCTCACTTTAACCACTGGTCTTGTCTGTTCCTAAATTCCGTCGTCTCCATTCCCTTGCCATCGTGCCATATATGTTGTGTTGCCCATCATAAATATTGTACGGCGCAAGTATATAGTGATGTCTCTGCAGAGTTTCCTATTATAAATAGTGTACGGCGTAAGTATATTGGGTTGCCTACCTACCCGGTTAAATTCCTGCTCAAATAAAATTATCGGAAAATCGTTAAATTCGATTACCGAACAATTTTCCATTCTTTATCATCTTATTGTACAAATAATAATAATCAATACTCTGTATACGACAGATTGGGTACCTACTTAAAAGTATTACTTAAATATGCCTATCCCGAACAGGGCATAAGAAAATATTTAATGTGCAGAAACAATTTATTTCCCTAGCGATTTCATCAAAAATAATCATTGTATATATATATATATATATTTGCTATGGCATATAAAAGGTAGAAATAAAAATTATACATACATTAAAAATGATTTGTGACTTCCCTCTTTAATACACGTCCGAACTATCTCAATTCATTCTGTTTCATTTTTTCTACTATTGAAGCCACTCTTATATTGCGAATATAAATAAATGAAAATAAATATTTTTATATATGAATATGGATATTATATCTTATTAGTTACTATTATAATGAAAAAAAAATATTACGAAATACCATTGTATGAACACATTTTTAGAATATTACAAATATCAGATAATTTTGCATAAAAAATAAAATAACTATACACTAACCACCTTATCGAATACCTTTCACCATGATTGTAGATTTACAATAAATATGACAATATTTATTTATGATATTATATTAATAATATTTTTTTTCTTTTACATTCTGTACAATGAATTTTATATAGGTATGTATGTACAGGGCCAATTATTGTTATTTTTAACATTTAAATTTTTCTTTATAATAATAATTAATACAATTATTAATTCCAAAAATTGTATTTCTTTAATGTATTTTAAGTTTTTCTTTACTATATGACGTCAATATAAATATTCTACTCGAACGTGAATCTTACACAAAACAAGTAAAATTAAAATATTTCTATGAATATAAATTATTGTATCTATTATATTAATTCTTAATTTAATACAATAGTCCTAAAAATAATAGCCATTTTATGGTTTTAAATTAAACCACTAAATCTGCACAGGTCTTATAATAATCAGTCTTATAAAGAATAATTTTATTTTGTATTCGAAATACGTATTTGAATAAATGGATGAAAAAGTATTCAGAATACATATTCGAATACTTAAAATAGTATTCGAATACTTTTAGAATAAATTTTTTCTGCTACTAATATTAGTCAGTTTTGGAATGATTTGCTAGTTTGGTAATTAATATTTGATGGTACAATATTTTACTATGTATATATATGTAGGTATGTATGTATGTATGTATGTATGTATGTATATAAGTATGTATGTAATACACTGAACCAAATATCAATGATAGAATTAACAATATGCAATAATCAAATTTTAACAAACAAATATTTGTATATTGTTAAATTAATAAAAAAAATATATTTACAATAACAAATGTATTTTGTAAATTTCACAAAATATATTAGTTATAATTTAATAAAATAATTTATAAAATTAATACAGATGTTATTATGATAATAAAATACGTTATTAAATTAAAAAAATATTATGTTTAAATTGACCATTTTGATTAACAAATGGGCGTTTGTTCTACGAAGAAGAAAAAAGAAAGGAACACAAAATATTTATAATTGAATTAACAAAATATTTGTTAATTCAAATAAATTTGTATTCAATTAGACAATTTTACCCAAGACATTGATAAATGATATTGTTAAATTTATAATACGTTTTGTTATTTTACTGTTAAAGTAACAAATATTTTATTTCTAAATCGACAAACATTTTATTGGACATATATTAACAATCATATTAATAAATTAATCTATATTTTTATTGAAATCACAGATATATTTGATTCAGTGTATGTTCCACACATATGACTTACCTACTATTGGGAAATAAATAAATAAATACAGTAAGGTAATACCTAGTTATGGGATGGGAAGGGGTGGCATTTAAAAATAATCAGAAATGACATAAATGCATGGAAAATTTTACGGGCAATAAATAATGGTCAATGGTTTAGCAAAATAAATGTAATATTTAATTAAACAGTAAAATTGTTTAAAAAAATGAGACATATCTTTATATACAGAGTGTAACAGGACTATTTAAAAAATGCATTAATTATAAAAACTGTTTAAAATTAATTGACTCGACGTTAGTAAAAGCTTTTGACATCAAAATTGTTTTGAAAATCAGATCTACAAAATGGCTATATTGATATTTTTTTCATTTTAAATCAAATTTTACATTTTTTTATTTCGAATTCCTAAACATTAAAATTTAATTTAAAAATATTTAAGTCATAGTGTCAGGCTGTAATAATAATAAAAAAATAAAATTAAAAATATTCAATAGAAAAAAAGTTATTACATATGTTAAATAATCCTGTACACTCTGCATGTATATATTTCTTCTGTCCGTGTGTAAGTATTCAAACTCCTCCTAAACGGCTGGACCGATTTAATGACATTTTTTCTGTATGTTAGAGTGGGACCTTGGATGGTTTAGATTCACAATTGGACCCGGTAGGTGGCGCTGCAATCAGGTTCTAGGAAATTTATTTTTGACGAAAATAAACGAAGACTTTTCGCATATCATAACATATAACCCCAAAATTTCACACCCCCCACCACCAATATTTTTAAAAATGAAAAAAATCACAAGTTCACGGATAATTGACCATTAAAACCTTCTGAAAAGTTTATGAATAATTGACCTTCTACAGAAGTTTGTGTACCATACGCGTGGCGCTAATATCAAATTCTATAACATTTGTAAAAATATAAAATAGTTTTTGAAATGTTATTAAAATGGATTAAACAAATAGAATATGTAAAATACTAAACACTGAGGCAATCAAAGTTGTATAACATTGCTATGTTGTACCTATACAGAAAATTTTCTATAAAGACTAAAAAAATATTTAAAACAAAACAATATAATCCAGGCAACACCGGGGGTAATTCAGCTAGTATAAGTATATAAATATTATTGTATGATATATTATACTATATTGTATTATATGAGTTATGAGTAAGTGCCTATACATATTAGATATATTCCACATTATAGCCGTACGGACTACGGGTAAATACCCAATCTCGACACATGCCACAGATAGTATTAAAAATTATTTTGTTATAAAAATTGAAAACTATTTTCCTAGTCCGGCAAAAACAAAATATTTTTTTGGAGAATAAAAAATTCGAATAAAAGTATTTAGAATACGTATTTGAATACTTTTTACGAAAAGTATTTAAAATAGTATTCGAATACGACAAAAATATTCAAATACTTTTAATCGCGAATACTTTACAAGGCTATGGTATAATAAATGATTTAAATAGTTTGAGATCTGAGACAAAAGAGCAATAGGTACCTAGTCATCTTGACCGACCACGTTTATTACTCTACAAAAACATTTAAGTGATAAGTACCTTATTTGAACTTACCGTATTTTGACAGAAAATTTCAATTGCTCCTTCATTGCCGGCATAAAAAAAAATTGGTCCATTTTTCGAATCCCAATACGTGTCGTTTATGAGGTATTTCATACGAAACGTTTGATTATTCGTGAAACTAAAATGGTCGATCTAGGGAAAAAATAGACACCTAAATATAATATACATCGATTATAATATACAGTGGGGAATGTATTGGTTTTACAATGTGTGTAAAAATTTTATAAAGAGTACTCCAATCATAACATGCTTTCAGTGGCGTATTTAGAAATTTGTGATGGGGGAGGTCGAGAAAATGTTCATGATATTTAAAATGAAATGAAAATCCAACAATTTAAAAATATTTCAATATATTTTTAAAGTAATTTAAAAATAGTTTTGTATCAATATCATTTTTAATTATCGTGTAATGACGATATTTATCGAAAAAAATGTTTACACATTTTTTATTTTTATCAACTTGAGAATATTGTAAAAAGTTTAAATGAAAAATAAATGATAAAAAAAAAACAAAATTATCTAGCGAATGATAGAGCCGATTTTTGATATATGCATTATGCATGTTTAGGTATACGTTTCATGAACTGTTTAAAAAATATATTTTTTATACCTAATATATTTTTGTTGAAAAAAAGATATTTTAACAGCTCATAAAACGTGTAAAAATGCATATGTCAAAAATCGGCTCCGTAAGTCGCTAGATAACGTTGCTAGCTATAATTTGTTTTTTGTTTTGTATTTCTAACGAATTTGTAAGTTGATAAATATGAAAAATTCTGATGCAAGTTTTTCATTGTAAAAAATGTCGGTGTTGCGTCCTCTTAACTATAATAATTATTTTTTATTGAATTGTTAAACTCATTTTAATGATAAAACACATATTTGTATTTTATGTTTACACAACTAAATAGTAAATATTTTATCATCAATATGGTCTAATGATTAGACTCTAATCGGTCATTTAAAGATTAATGTTTTAAATGCAAAGAGTCATTATTATCGCGTTATCCACATTAATTATATAGAAAATAATTGTTTCGTTTTAAGATTTCGTAAAAATTAAAAACTTCGATTATTAAATATTCGATAATATGTAAAGTCTACCGTCCAGTATGTTTATAGATTTTAATTACCTATATATTTTATAATTTAGTATAAGTATAGGTATAACCTATTTAAAATCATGATTCGATAAAAAAAAAAAAATAATAATAATCTGACCAGTTGATAATGAATGATATTTGCTCAAACGTGATTTTATGAAAATAATAGAAACTTAGAATACCTAATTAATTGTGTATTTCATCTCTACCGATAAGATAATATATACCTAATATTACATTACCTCTTACAATATATATACCTATACCTATATATAACATCCTGGCATAGGTACTAAATCATAATTTTTTTGTTTTGTTTTGTTTTTTTATTTTTTTATTATATAGTGAACGAGTGAAAACCCAAAAAACAAGAAAACAAATAGGTAACAATTATTGTTATGTAATAACAGTATATTATAAATTATTATTATTCGTATATATCAGTGGTGGCCAAACGTTTTTTTACCGCGGGCCATAAAAAAAAAAAAGTAAAAAATAACATAAAAAAGTTACTACGTCCTGACGGCAGACGAATAATGACTATATATTGTGCTCTTTGCACAACCAATTTACCAATGTTATCTACTATACACTATAGATTCTACAGCCATCGTGATCGTACAAAAATAAGATAAGATACGATAATGCTATTTATATTATTAAATGACATTGTAACGACAAAAACGCTACCTACGGCATGTAGAATACTTGCGTTTTCAATCGAAAAACTACGATATTATAGGTAATATATATATTTATTATTATACCAATATGATGACCGATGTACCTACTATAAATATTAATTATATTATATATTGAATTTGCGCATCCGGTCAAACTTGACTGAAATTCGCGAATTCGGTCTACAATAGCTACTCTTGATATTTTGTTTTTTTTCTTTTGATTTGTAGTTTTCTCTAAACACAATATAAATTTTGAAAAATAATCGTTTCGTGTCCACTTACCGGTACAGTGAAATATTCCGTCTTGTACGAGTATTCAGTTCCGTTGGCCAAATTCAAGCAAACGATCGCCAAAAACAGCAAACATACTGCTGTAAGCCGCGACATGACGGAAAATAATATATATATATATACTTATATAGGTACGAAAATTCTTCTCCGAGATTTTGAGTATATATATATATATACGGTGTACAGCTACTCTGGACTTTTTGCCGATCTTTACGACAATCAAAAACGCGAAAATGTTCGTATTCTCTTCAAATCACGTGCATGTATAACATAATATATTATATTATTGTTATTATTATTATAATTTATTTTCTTAGGTGCAGTTTTCATCCAACCATCTCGAGATGATCGCGTCGCTCGTCTGACGTATAGATATGCCACGAGAGCGTTTGCAGCGCGCACCTTGCGCAATAATCTATTCAGATTAAACTCAATTATAATATAAATAAAAATATTAAATAGAGGAAATCAACGCAGTGCTGTCCTGGCAGATTAGCTTTTTAAATATTGTAATATAAATGAAAAAAAATAAAATAAAAATTTTCGGACTTTGATACATATAAAACAAAATATACAGTAAGTATAATAGTAATATGCCTGCCGTATAGGCACAACTGTTGTATTTATTTCGTTACAATACCGAATGTTACCCTAACGGCGATGAAGAAAAATGAAAAGGAATTCCTTCTCTTCCGTCTCTCCTACTTGCACTTGAAATATTTAAAAGGTCAATATTTAATTTTACACTTAATATCTGCAAAAATTGGTCTTATCGGTTTTATCATTTCATGTTTGATTTATCGTTATTTCACAATTACAATATTATTTTATTTTTAATTATTGTTATTCATTATTAAATGAAAAAACTTATGTCAGTGTAGTCGGAGAAATAAGGCAGGGAGCAAATTTTTATTCTCTTTTAACCCTACAGATAAAATTACAAACCAATATATTATACAGATAGATACAATTTATTTCTAGTGTTATAATATAATGTACATATTATAATACATTTTTTTTTTTTTAATCTATTTGGATAAAAATTAAGAATTTAATTGTTTTGGGTCGGTTTATTGTCATTGGATTTTCATTTTTGGATAAATTTCATCATTTTGATTTTTTTTTTAAGTTCAATATTTTTAATACTATCTTGATTTTCAAGAAAGTAATTATACTAACATGGGACCATTTTTTTTTTAAATGTAATTAAACATTTATTAACAATTTATTAGGTATTATAAAATTTTACTTTTTCTTAATGTCAATAAAGTTGCCTATATAAAACTCCTTAATAACAAGAGTGTTGACATAATCATACCTACTAATTAAATTTTAAAAGAATGTAATACGATCAATCTAAAATATTGTAAGAAGACGCTATCCATCTATTTTAACAGTATGAAAAACACACTCACACTTTCTAAGTACAACTATTTTGCTAGTAACCGTTTGAATGCACTTTACAATTAGATACCATCAAATATTACAATTTTAAATATAATATAATATATATCACCTACAGGGTACCACATATAAATTCCTTTTTACTAATTTAATAAATTATGTAGTATTTATAAATTGTTTAATATTATATTAAATTCTCTTCAATATTGTCTATATAGAACTCCTTAAAAAACATGGTATATGACCATATTATCAATAAATATGATGAACAAAAATTATTTTATTATGAACTAATAATTTATTTATTTATTAATAATAAATAGTTAGTAACCCAATGACGTTGGTAATTAAATTAAAGTTTGAAATGATATTTATATTATGTTAAGAGCAGATAGGTCCTAAATTGGTAATCCACATCATCCTTGTAAAGGGCTCATTCAAGCAGCTTAGTTGAAATGATATTCAATATATTATATAATTATAATAGTTCATCAAATTATATTACTGTATTTTGGTATAAATATATATAATTTATACTATAATGTATCTAAATCTAAATAAAGTATAAACACATACTACATAGGTACCTAATATTGTATTTCATTATAAACGAAAAAGAAAATTATGTATAAAAAACGAGACACTTTAAAACTAGGAAGCCATTATATTTTTTAGACATTTATACCAATCATAAACTATATCTCTATTGGTGTAAATAGTGGAATTGTTTAACTCACAAAATAGATCAATTTAAAAATATAGATAAGCATAGAGATGATACATTTGAGCTCAAAAATAATGAGTTGTCTGTGGACTGTAAAATATGATCTGGGTTGTTGTCTTACATACATGGTCCTGATTTTAGTTTTTATATAGGATAACAAGCTACCCATTATTATGTAGATACCAACAGAACACACATAACTACAATAGTGTCGTTTTCATAGGTAGATAAATAATCTGTAATCGTTTTCAATTAAATACTTGCATCAATTCCTAGGTCACTCGGCAGGCTTCGTGTGTTTGGATTACCTATACTTATATTTGATTTATGCCATATGCATATTGTCTAGTAATTCCAGCTCCGCATATGTAATCTTTGAAAAGTAGACAAGACATAATAATATTATAGTTATTTCACTCTATCCAGTACTATAATTCAAACTTTATATGACTAATATATAATATAATATATAAATATTCAATAAAAGTTATGACACCTATATACAATTGACCCGTTTGGATAATTGAATTAAATTATATTATTGATGTAAAATTTAAATTTCCTACTTGATATATAATAAATTACAAAAAACTACATTACTCATAACCAATGTATTATATTGGAAGGTTGGCTACAGTTGTATCCACCGTATATTTTATACAAAAAATATAAATAATACAATTATTTTTAATTATTGTAAAATACATTTAGTGAACCACACACATAGTTATGAGACACAAAAAAAATCATTTTTTATTATAAAAAACTGTTATAATTTTAAATTATGAGTTTTATTTAGCATCGTATAATCTTATATTATTCTACACAACTCTAAACTGTTAATTTTTTAAATAATTTTGTTAATATATATTTAATTTAAACTACAAAGAAATTTGAAAATTAACTTTGTTGAAATACGAACAAAATTGAATTTCCTTATCACAGACTTTTACCTGAAAAATCCCAAGATACCAATTTAAAAAGTATAATATACAATATAAATGCATAAAAAAAATCAAACTTTGAATATAAATTACTGAAAAAGGATGAACAAGTAACGTTTTGATATTTCAATCATGGATAGTATTAGAGTAAGTAATTGTTGTAAATTTCAAATGCCTGGCAATAATTTTCCAACTTATAATTTTCAGTTATTTTCCTTTCCGTTTACCCCACTCATTCCATCACAGTCATAGAAAAAAAACAATTGTGAAAATAATAGCTTCTTCCACCTGTTCACAAAATATAATAATAAAAAAAGAGATTGAAAATTGAATTTTTATTTTTTTGTTTTTTGAATGGCATATACTCAAATTTTTTTACCAATACATCATTGCCATTGAACTAGTCTCTAGATAAAATTGTCTTTACTTATAAATTCTACAATTCTGTACTTTTCAACTAAGTAAAAAAATAACATTAAAGTAACAAACAAAAATAATATAAGGTATTTCTGTTATTATTTAAATTTTTACCAGCTCCCTCATCCCATATTTCAACATTGAGTAAATTGTTAAATTATAATTAAATTTTTTTGTAAAAAGTTATGAGCAACGAATTTAATTTATACTATTTATTTTGTATGAATTTACTAATTTTTTACCTATACTAAATATATTTGGACAACTTTTAACCTTTTATTCATGATGAAATGATTGAAATATAAAAATATGTGATGATTGAAAAATATGTGAGTATACAAAAGTAATACAACATTTGACTACTCTGCCAGAAATGTCTGTACACGCCCGCCTATGACAGCATGTGTATCTTAATGGTATTGATGATTATAGCGAATAATTAATCAAAATCTAAGACAAGTGTTTATTAAATAATAGAAATACAATTTTAATTATAAATTACTTGGATAATTTTTAACAGGAATGAAAAATCATTATATATTAAACATTTTGTAATTTTCAGTCCTTCAAAAATGATAAAATATTACAGATCATTTAATTATAACATGATAACCAAAATCGAGTTAAATATTAATATGGATGAATATTTACCTATTTTAAATAGCATTCAAATGAAAATAAAAATTATTTAATAGCATATTTTTGAATTTTTAGACATTTAAACTCAAACTAAAGTCACGACAATAATTTGTATAATATTGTCATAAAACTAAATTATGAACCAAATAGTAGATACCTAATTAATATTTATATTAAAAAAAAAAAACAGAAAATTGTTAAAATTGATTTTTTCCAGCTGTTATTTAATTTAACATTTTAAAAAGAAACTATGAAAAACTAAATGAATAAAATGATACAAATTCCAGGACTCTGAAAAAACGCTAATTTCTTATGTATAAATTAATTCTTAACAAAAATGTAATTTATATCTAAATAATGTAACCGTGAAAACACGCATCTTCTTTAAGCTTAAAAATATAACAATCACCAAAATTTTATGAACCTTAACACCATATTCTCGATAAAAAAAAAACTTATAACAAAACCTAATGTATATATCTGATATTGTCAATATACAATCATTATAATTTATGATTAATAATAAAACACCGAATTTATGTTTGGTGACTAATTAGATAAATTAGATATATTTGTGAATAAGTATAATTATGTAAAAATAATATACAGTATAAGAGAAGCTTTTAGACATCTCCATTTTCCATATAGTTCAGATTTTATAAAATAAAAATATGTAACTTCAATGGGAATGTTTAATGTTTTTTGATTTTCATTGAAGTATATTAATATGTATAATATGAAAAAAAAGTTATAAAATTCTGACAAAATGAAAAGAATTCAAAATATTAAAAAAATATGTATTACAAAACTAGTCTTAGTAACTCTCAGGAAGTCAATACTATCATTTAACAATGTTAATGTAAATTTTTAATTCATATTTCATCAACATATCAAAAAGATGTCCTACCCAATGGGCCCCATTTATTTTATACCAATGTAAAGTTGAATATTTAGCTCATAACAATGACAATTTTAGTTATGTTTTTTCTAATGGTTTTTCCAAACATCATTGTAATAAAACTGATGTAAATCTTATATTCACCAAAACATTACTGTATGACAACAATATTATTAAAACCAAACAAACAACACTTAGTATTTACCTAGTTGATAAGCAAATAATTACTAAGTTACAACACAAATAGTAATGATAAACCAAGACATTAACTTGGTGTTGCCAGGTTTTATTGAATAAAAAAAGAACAAGACAATAACAAATCCTTTACGTACAATAAATGTTTGATTTATAATAGAAAACAGACCCACTGACAAAAAAGTCAATATAGAACAAAAATAGATACAAGATGTACTATTTTAAACATTTTCGCGAATATAGTGGTAATTATCAGAGTAATTGATTGTGATTAATAAATTTCACATTTAATTATAAACATGATGTTAAGAAATTTAAGTCACAAAAGCATTGTGAACACAATTTCATTTAAAAAAAAATGCTACCATTATAGATAGATGAATGTTAAAACAAGAATATTATAAGGAAAGAGATTTTATTATCATATTTCCAGAATTACTTAGGTATATCCTTGTTTTTTTTTTCTGGCTGCGACGATTTTGAAAAATATGATAATTAGTTTGTGTAAAAGCTCTGGAACTAGTTACGTTTGCGGCATTCACGGCTCAAATGCCCTAGCTCACCACAGTTGTAACAGCTTTGTTTGTTACCCTCAGGGCAATCACGAGCCATATGTCCAGAACCATTGCAGTTACGGCAAAGGGCAGAGTAGTTTCCTCCATTGCCATTCCTAAAACAAAATAATTATTAATGGTATATATTTATAATTACATATCAAATAGAATACAAAAACAAATTAAAAAAGCCCACTCTGTGAGTGTAATAAATGTCCGGTTCCCTAAACATATTTTATACAATTATCTAAAAAAATATTAATAGACATAACGAATAATATCTATCTAGGTAACTAAATCAACAATCAAAAATAATTATGTATAACCAACGCAGTTCATATAACCACTGGCCGACAACACGCGTTAAGGGTTAGAAAACGTGTGCATAAAAGAATACAAGATTGAAATAAGAGAATATCTCCTTTGCAGATTTCACCAGTCTAAAAAAATATAAACAGCTGAATGCGGGTGTTAGGGAATGAATAATATTAATAAATAATAAAAATAGAATGGTTGTTATCGATGAACTGCAAAAATTCTTCTTCTTTCAAGAAGAAGAAAAAGAAGACTATCTATTCGTTCATTCAGTATGTTGACATTGTAAGAAAAAATCCAACAACAATAATTGTTAAATAAATGAGGTGAAGTTACTAATTATAATATAAATAATAATTATTTATAATAGCTATTTATAAATAAATAAATAATAGAGAACATAATTTTATGTTATCATATGGTATAAGTTTTTTCAGTAGTTCTTTTCATATAACCAATTAATAATGTCAATTTTAAATTAACAAAATAGGTAAATCAACCTAAATAAAATTAAAATACACGCTGAATGTATTATAAAAGCAATAATACAACAATTTGGGTATTTTTTTGAATATGAATTAAATATGTTCCACTTTATATTACATTTTTTCAAGTCCAAAATTTGAAATTTACATGGTACTACCTATTTAAACTTAATAATATCCCAAAATCTATATAATTTATCAGGAAAATTTAAACGCCTACATTAAATTTTAACTACTGATTTTCAAGTTTTTTTTAAACACAATTTATAATTTGACTATGTATTCAATTTTCATGTATTAAAATCCAAAATTCACCCTTTCATCAGCCCTTCAGAATATAAAAATTCAAAATCTATAAAAAAAAAACCTCAAAATTACATAAAATGTTTTCTCTTTTAATTTAGTAGACACTAAATTACATATTTTGTATACATTTTCAGAAATTACGAAGAAATAACAAATATTGAATTTTTACATCATTTTTAGATAGTATTCCTTAAGTATTAAAAACTAATGGGAAAATGACCTTTATTAATACCAACTATAAGCCAATTTGCTACCTAATTTGCTGGTAGATTGTTTACAGAAAAATAAATAAAAACATTGTACAATCTGACTGCTTTAAATTTAAAAATTAAATTATATTTTCAAAATATCAAGTCTGAATACCTGTAATAAAACTATACTCTATTCAGATTAAGATCATCCAGTTGACATTTTTTGAAAAAAGTATTTTCAAAAATTATGTATTATTGATACAATATAAAATGTCCTAATATTCTTCAATTTAAAATATATATACTTATAAATTAAAATAAAAAGTAAAATTAATAATATGTATTATAGCATATTTAATTAACAACATATAAATATGCTACAGCCCCATCACGCCACTGTGAACACCAGGCGTGAGCTATGATCAGATCAAGTATATATCATTATAAATTATAATTATCCATAGTACATACAACACATACCAATTACAGAACACCTGGCACCTAACCGAGAGATCAGAGTCCCCAGTATATGTGTGTGAGATTAGATGATCTTACTGAATAAGAGGTGTAGTATTACAATATATGCAATAGATAATATAGATAGATAGATGGAAATATTGATACCTATAGAGAAACATTGATTATTACCTGCTTTCCATACAGTCTCTAGAAAAATGTCCAACCTTGTTACAGTTGTAACAAGTAGAGCTGCTACCACCTCCACCACCTCCGCCACGTTCTGCGCGTTCATCTGGGCAATCACGAGCCAAGTGCCCTGTTTTACGACAGTTGTAACATGATGGTTCACTAGCTGATTGAGAACAGTCACGTGCTATATGACCAACACCATCACATCTAAAAAAAACAATTGGTTAATTATATTACACTACTTTGTACATACTTTGTTAAATAATATACGTAATTAAAAACTGTATGACCTTATAAAAATATTTTTTTTAAATTCTTATTATTGCATATATTTAAGCCCCAGAAACAATTGAAATTTTAAGTATTCTGATATATATTAATATAAGAACTATGATTGTGAAGGCCCATAACCTAAGAACAGTGGTCCTCAAACTGTGCTCTGCGGAGCCCTAGGGCTTTGCGAAAGTATTCTGGGGGTTTCGTTGCTTCCTGGGCATATCTATATTAATTAAATTAGGCATTATTATATTTCTTAGTATATAACCATACCAATATGTATTATTTTAAACATTTAAAACCTTAAACTATTTATAAATCCACATATTTTGTGTCATAGTCAAATTTCAAAAGTCGGGTTTTCGTTCATTAGACAGGTATGATAATTTAATTTACTTATCTACAATCTATATTCTACGAAGTTCTAATAATTTCTTCCGTCATTGCTCGTTACTCATCGGCCTTCGCTGATGAAATTATTGTTATTTAGGTATATTTATTTTGTATTATTACATGTGTACTATTTTACCATCAATTATTTTTATTAGATTTAAATTCAATTATTTTTATCAGTTTTACTGATAAAATTTGGTTATTTCGACAATATTTTCACAAAATTAAATGGAGTAAACTTATCAATACAAGGTAAAATGACCACAGTTTTCAAGGCAAATGACAAAATCCGAGCTTTAAAAAAAAAAAAAATTAATTTTGGCAGTGTTCTTCTCAACATATAA
The DNA here is from genome assembly GCA_025469235.1 of Pemphigus obesinymphae. NCBI lineage: Eukaryota > Metazoa > Arthropoda > Insecta > Hemiptera > Aphididae > Pemphigus > Pemphigus obesinymphae. The sequence continues at coordinate 27,501 of JAIPRL010001794.1, read as the reverse complement.
TTGATAGTTTTTTTTTGTTAAAGGATTTAGAATCCATTGATATATGGCAAAATTGAACAACATTTAAATGAAATACTATCGTCATTAAAAAAATATTTTCCGGAAAGTAAAGATATAGAATTTATCCAACAATATAATTGGGTTAAAAATCCGTTTTTAATCAACAATAAGCCCGAAGATTCATCTATAACGGAGTATGCGAAGAATTTATTGAAATTACCATTCATCTTTAAAAACTTTATTTGATAAAATATCATTCAATAGATTAGATGCTGAAACACACATGCACATACAACTCTAGTCTATCAAGCCAAATATTAAAATACTGATCAATAAAAAAAGCCAACATCATGGATCACATTAAAATTTATAAATGACTAAAATAATGTTCTTTTTTCCTATTAAATTAATTAAAAAAATTGTATATATTCGTATTTTACAGGAAAAAAATAATTAAAAAGCAAATCATTTATAATTATTTATCATTTTTTATGAATAATTATTGTTGTCTCAAATAAGACATTTTTGATTCTTGGGGCTCCGTAATTTTTTTTAGGAACAAAAAAGTTAGAGAAAAACTGCCTAAAAACATACTTTCTTCTCATAATCAAATACATCATAGAAATATACTTCGCCAAATATATAATGAACATGTAAATGTAACATGCAACATGTTCATTAAAAATGTATGCGAGACAAATTAGCAAACTTCAAACATTTCTATAAAATAAATTGAGTATCCGTTAAAATTAATGCTATTCTGGGGAACCGTTGTAGGATGTTATACGTACGTATAGTACATTGTATTGACACGCTGTTGAAATTGTTACCAAGTTACACGTTACAACATTTTGTACGATGCTTAGCAAATTATTCAACATATATTTTGTGAACTTTGATAAGAAATATTTAATAGCATCTTGCAATGATATTCAAAAGTGAATTACATATTTTTTTTTTTTTGTGTTCACCAAGCTCAGCTTTATTTTTGTTTTAATAAAAACCAGTTTTGGAGTACTAATGCCAATTAAAAACTTTTAGAAATAATTTATCAGTGATTTATATACAATTAAATGTCAATATTTCTAAAATTTAAACTTTATGGATTATAAATATGACCACTAAACAAAATATTAACATTTGAATGTACAAAAAACATAGATAAATATGTCTTGATGAAAGTTAACTTGAAGAATCTATTGATGTTAAATACTTCCCTAATGTAAAAACAGAGTAGTGTTTCTTGAACAATAATTACAAAAATAATTTGATTTTTTTGTATTAATTTATGGAAAAATATAGGTATATTACAATAGACAAGTAGATAAATTTATGACATTTGAAAATATTATTCAATAGGTACTTTAAAAAACCTTATCAAAACTTTCATGGAATATCACAAAATTATAAAATAAATATTCAGGAAATTGTACCTACCTAATTAATTTTTTTAAAACAATAAACCATATGTTATGTATAATTATGTTATATGATAATTTTAACTTATCGAACAAAACCAAAGAAAATCTAAAATGTACTTATTTAATAAGTATAAAACCATTAACTTGGTAATTTCATATACCTACATAACACAACTACCTACCAATATAAAAATTACAACATAAAATTTCAAAATAAGTTTGAAGTAAATGTTATTTGGGTAAACAAAAAAACTTTTCTACAAATAAACAAGGTAACATCGTCAAAAATATTAAGAATTTGTATAATGTACCTACAATATTAAAAAAAATATATATTTCATTACAAGACACATTAGGTAATATTTTTTGTGAACAAAACATATACTATATACCTATAGGTAAATTAGATTTACTTAAATTAAATAAATATTTCTATATAGGTATTAAGTTTCGATTATACAGGCTCAACATTTTGGTAAAAAATTACCTAACTGATAAGCCTTATATACCTTATATTATTTGCTAGATAAAATTAAATTTAAGAAAGGAAAGTACATTTAGTAAAAAGAAAAATTGCTAGGTAGATATAACATTGTTAATTACATTATTTACATATACCTAATTATGTAGGTGGCAAATAATTTTTCAGACTTTCAACTAACAGATTGTCAAATATATCCATTTAAAATAATATTAAAACTAGACGATGGATTATTCATAAAACAAAATGCCTAAAAAGTAATCAAGATTTTTGTTTATAAAACACTTGTTGAACATGTCAAACAAAATCCTAACACCCAGTACCAATAATTATTTAAAAAAAAACAATACAAACAAAAGCCTAGTTATACATTAAAGAGTAGAAATAATATTTAATCTTAAAACACCTGGTTGACTACACACCCACAAAAATTCAAGACCACATAACCTCAATATTATTTAAACAAAAATGTGAACAGATGGAAAAAATTCATTCAATTCAATTTTTTACACTAGGTATACTTAAATATTAATTTAAGAACCAATAAAAGAACTTGAACAAAATCGTTTGTATTATACGCACTTATTGGCTCTGAAATACAAAAATTGTTGGATAAAATAAATATCAACATTAAATTCATAGTACCTATGAAGATAATATGTTTAAACAATTGTTATGATCAGATACTATATGAATATCAGCTTCCGATTAAGATATTCATAAGTTGCAACATACAAATGGGTAGTAATTTTATTATTCCACTGGGTACACAAGGTGCAAGGGTGAACAGTCAAAATTTGATAATTCTAGGCAATAGCTTAGTCATAAGAACTGAAAATATCAAGAACTACGGATATTACCTGTAACATCTATCCTTGTCCTTGCAGTCCCGAGCAATATGGCCACTACGGTTACATTTGTAACAGTTAGTCTCACGATCACTACCGCCACAGCCACCGCCACCACCGCCTCCTCTGCCACCACGGCTGAACGTTGCACTGTTGACAGAACCACTCTCACGGCAATCCCTGGCAAAATGACCGGACCGGTTGCACCGGTAGCACATAACTCCACCGCTCATGACTAAATTGGGAAAATTACAATATTAAAATTATTTTTGCATATGGAATATTGAACCCTAATTTAACATAAATAAGACATAAAACGTGGCGAGGTGAAACGTGTCACATCGGGCAACCAAACAACCGTGACGCAAAGTATTAAAATTAAAAAATTTAAAAAAAAAAAAAATAAATAATGGAAATCCATGTGGCACACCACTATTGTGTGGCCCCTCTCACTGAAACACGGCCATTATCGGTTTACGGCAGTTTTACAAAATGAAAATCGCCGCCACGGCTGTTGGACCGATTGACGGAGAACGCCGACGAGTACACACAATAAATACCTGGAGTCGATAGTTATCCGATAGAAAACAAATGTAAAAAACTTTTAAAAATTTACGATTTTAAAAACGCGTGTAGGAACGCTGACGGACACCGGGTCGAGAAAAGAAAGAGCGTATTTCATCAACGAACGAGTATCATGTGAAAAAAAAAAAAAAAGAAAACGTGATTTTCAGGCGGGTCAGTGTGACCGGCTCGAGGGATTTCGCGCTCACGCCAAAGATAATAGATCGGATTTTTACGAATCGTCTGGTTTGAAAAATTACATTCTGATACACTATACAGCGTGTGGTGCGTTTACTCCGAATTGCGTTATCCCCGAACGTACACAATGAGTCAACAAAGTGCTTGCCATTTGCCACAGGTATGGTTCGGCAAATGCATTTAAGGTGTACCTACTTGTGTGTTTCGTCCATTGTATTTTGCTTTATTATTGTTTTTCATCATTTCGTCTGTCGATAATATTTCGCCAACAGATGAGTAATTTTTTTAATAGAAATACATACCTATCGCGTTATTTATTACCAGGGCTCATAAGTTCATGCACTAAAAACCGGCTCCGTATGCTTGGCAGGCAAATTTCTTATTTTTATATTTTTATTAATTATATAATTTGGGCAGTTTTAGGAAGTTACTTTTGTATTTTGGGAAACAACGGTTTTTTTTTTATAACCGAAAATTTATTTTTTGTGAACTTAGCAGGCAATTTTTTTATTTTCACTTTTTTATGATTTTTAACACTGGAATCCTTTGGAAATAATTTGGGCAATTTTAGGAAGTTACTTTTGTATTTTGGGAAACAATGGTTTTTTTTATAACTGAAAATTTATTTTACCAAATTTGTATTTTGTCAGTCATTTGAACAATTTTTAATACTTTAATTCTTATTATAGTTATAGAACTTATACTTATAACTAAACCTTACAACCTTACCTTTCAGAATTATTCTGAATACCTTTAATGCAAACATGAATGAATAATAGGTAGGGATATATCAACGTATATTGATTATTTAAGTATTAGGTACTTTAAAAGCTCTTTCTTATCCTATAACAAAAATTAACTATAACACTATCGTAATATATATCGTATATAGTCATCTATACTATTTACACTATTTACAAGGAATGTACGTATTTCTTTATATGACACAATTATATTAAAAAAAATGTACAGAGTAGTACACAATTATTACAGAAACATAGTTTGTTAATTAAAATAAAGATTATGACTAATTTTGAAAGGTTAATTATTAAAATAAGTATATATATATATAAACATATATGTAGGTAGTATTTACAGTGCATAGTACAGTACATATAGTGAGCTACTTTACTTTTTTTTTTTAAATTATTAAAATTCCAGTATTAAAAATTGTTCAAATGACAAAATACAAATTTGACAAAATAAATTTTCAGTTATAAAAAAAACCGTTGTTTCCCAAAATACAAAAGTAACTTCCTAAAATTGCCCAAATTATTTCCAAAGGATTCCAGTATTAAAAATCATAAAAAAGTGAAAATAAAAAAATTGCCTGCTAAGTTCACAAAATATAAATTTTCGGTTATAAAAAAAACCGTTGTTTCCCAAAATGCAAAAGTAACTTCCTAAAATTGCCCAAATTATTTCCAAAGGATTCCAGTATTAAAAATCATAAAAAAGTGAAAATAAGAAATTTGCCTGCCAAGTATACGGAGCCAAGGAGCGTCCCTGCATTTAAAAAAAACGTTCCGTAGGAGTTTAGGACTAGGACTAAAGAAAAAAGGACTCCCTAGGACTCCTATTGTGGTGTTAAGGCTTGTCACAATTCCAAACTTTTTTATAATTTTGCTTCACATTCTCTAAAAATTTATTATGCAAAATTTTAAAAATTAATTTATGACGAATTTAGAATTTTAGAGTAGAATAGAGCTTCATGAAGAATTAAATCTGTTTTCGGAATATTTATCGCTTCGAAAGATCGATCGATGATCATACATATTTGTTGATTTGTAAGTTGATAATAGAATGCAAATAAATTACTATGTTGCATGTGTAATAGACTACATTACCTACTACAGTCACAAGGAAAGATAATTTACACTTTAGTCTACGTAGCAACACTTAAAATTTTAAAACATTCATACTATACTATAGATAAGTACTGGTTAGTGATTACTGGTATATGGTATGCAGTACATCAAATTAACACTCAACAATAGGATCACAATTCACGAAAAATATTATAATATGATATGATGTATGGTAGCATGATTTATAATAGTACTATTAAGTATTACCCACGGCTTTAGATAGAATGGTTACACAACGACGTGTGATAAGACGTCGTTCGTAGATACTTCCCAAAACCGCCAAAAACTCACGTCACTGCAGCGCTGTCTATTTTGTAATATAGAGTCACAGGAAATAAAAGCATAATAAAAGCTTACAGTAGTGTAATAATCTGCCACAAGGGCGCTAGTATGACGTGAGAAAACTGATATTATCAGAGAACTTTTTAGTCCAGATTTCACCATAAGTTAACATAGGCCGTTGTGTAACCATAATATCTAATATAAAGCCATGGTATTACCATAGAACATTATAGAAATGTTACTTAGGTGATAACAGTTTGTTCACAAAAACTGAGGACCGGCCTGAAAGTTATCATCGAACGTAAAACTGAGAATTTTCCCCGAAGTTAGCAATATTAATTCCGCTATATATTATATATAATTATATGCATTAATTAATGCAAGCATCTTCAAATCACTGATTACAGTGATTACAGTACAATATCTGTTATTAAAATTTGTCAACAGCTGTCATTTTCAATATCCAAGATCACCCATTTACATGGTGACGTATCACCTAGATCTCTGTCAACTAAATCCCCAAGATAAAAACACTCAAGGAGTTCTAGTTGTCGAGGGATTAAAATGACGAAGGGAACTAGGTGAAACTCATCGGGATTTAGATGTCGATGGATCTAAATGACAGTAGAGAACTAATTGTCCAGGCCTAACTGGTATTTATTTTTCATCATTCTATCAATATAATAATAAAATAATAGATTATTATCTATGCATTATGCATATTATATAATATAACTCTGTGAAATAAGTATACCCAATTCTTTCATATTTTTTTGCATTTATATTTAAAAACAAACTAACTCATAGAAATGATTAGGTACTTTTTGTTTTTAACAATATGTTTATATTGTTAGTTACATTTGTATTATTGTGAAGAATTGTGGTTTTAAATTTTAATTTTTGCCCCCGAATGATTACAATACCATCATTTCCAAAAAAAAAAAAAAAAATGATAAAGAAAAATGCATTAAATTAACTAAAATTAAAAGTTATAAACGTTCCGTAGAAGTCAATTTTAACTACCTGGTCCATTAATGGGTGGTTAAGAATAAAACTGTTCTTTATTATTCAACGGTACATGCAATAAATAGTAATATTATTAGAAGGTAGGTACTTATTTTACTAATTTTTAAATTTTTTATTCATTTAGGTATAGGTAGATACATGGCTCAATACTTTTAATTTAATCATAGGTAGGTAATAAGTATATCTTTCTATTAAAAAAACGTTTTTATTTATTATTTTTATAATCGGCACGTACCAACAAACGATTTTATATAAAAATTTCATATTTCGTTATCATATTTTATCGTGTTTCAATGTTATACATCAAAATATGTATCAATTTATTCACAATATCTAGTTAGTTGACGCATAAACAGTGTAGGAGGATCTAAATGTTAAAGGATCTAGTTGACACAAGGGACACAAGGCTAATTGACATTAGAGGATCTAAATGACGGGTGATCAATTTGGCTACAGGGATCTAGATAACGATAGGAGATTTACTATGTAGGGGATCTAGGTGTCCTTTACCATTTACATTACACAGAAACATGGGCAGTGACATAGCTCTGGTATTGCCATTGATTATAAATACTTAACCTTGTTTAATCATTAATTATAAATATATTTATAATCAATGGTATTACCTAATACTATTATAATTTATATGATTGTAATGGGAAGTTAGCAAAACTCAATCACATTTTAAGGAGAAGATGTTTGGAAATACGTTTATTTGTTTGAACCTATTTTGATTCGAAATTTAATTTTACGATTCAATCATTTAACTGTACATGGAAACATTTAATGTTTTAATGATTAATGAATAGGTCAGTGGCGCAGGAACTATTTTTAATTTGGGGAGGGTCAAACGTTTGAGGCTTATATATATATTTTTTATTATGTAATAGTAATACCATTGATTATAAATATTATATAGGTAATATATAATCAATGGTAATACATAAAATCTCTCACTAATATGTTTAAACATATAAGTATAATAATTATATAAAATGTCTAAGAAAGTGTGAAACCAGTTAAACATAATAATATATTTGAAAAATATAATACTTCGTAATTTTTTCTTTATAAGCTCATATAGGTGACCAGACGTACTTATTTTGTAGGACAGTACTCTTTTTTTATTGCATTGTCCTAGTGTCCTTAACAATATTGTTAAGTACATGGAATTGTACTCCTTTTTTAAAAATATCACCGGTTAATACATATATTTTATTATTTGGCATGATTTAATTATTTATATTTTATGGTTCGACCTAATGCCTATTAGTATAATAAGATAATATTTTGCTACTTTAGTATATGAACTACGATATAATAATATTATAGTACATTATTATTATGTACATACCTACTGTATTACTGCAGTGTACCTACTATTCGTATATTCACCTTTAAAAATTAATTTATTTTCAGTGTATTCGACTTGTATCTATAGGAGGAAGGGTGCGAAACTGATGTTTTTATATGTACCTATATAATACACATTATATTATATTTTTAATGCAGAATCAAAATTTTTTTACAGTTAAATTGCTTATTTTACGAGTGATGGGTGAGGGGGCCCATCTCCAATCGACAACCTTAAATACGCACTTGAAAGATACACCCCTAATAAGTTGACCTTGTAATGAAATGATTTCAAATATTCAGTTTTTTCTAGGGAAAATAAAGATAAACAATAGAGTAATTAGGTCAAAAAAAAAAAAATTGCGTTGATGGAAATGGCCTATGAGCTATGAGAAATCTTGTAAAATAATTTACACATTGACCAATCCACTCAAGGGGGACGAGTTTTTTTTTTTGTAATAAAGGAGGATACATTTTAAAACGTACTTTTTTTGGATTATTATATTTGGTCACCATATATATAGGACATATTATATTATATTATATATATATAAATATAAATTTTCTTGATTGAATATTTGAATCTGTTTTCCTTTGGAACATTATTAGTTATAATCCAACTGTACATAGGAACATTGATTAGTACCGTTTCAAAGATTGCCAATTTATGACTATTAATTATTATTTCACACATTATTTTTTGCGAAATTAATTTATTCTGTTATTTTGTCTTTTACCTATAATGATTATTTCAATGTTTATTCAAAAAAAAAATTTCAAGAATTCTCTATTCGTGAATGTATAAATGAATATGATTACCGATTAAATCAATAGTATGTTTTAACACTATAATGATTCAGTTCAATGTTTTTCAAAATGTCGTTATATGTATATCCATCGTCATAACTTATGTATAGACTATAGGTAGTCACTTGCAATTTTTTTTCATGTCCTATGCAAAGCTAACTAAGCTACAGATTCAGATTTTAATTTTTATTCGACCAAATACACCTCAAAACTGTACTGCAGTTACTGCAGGATAAATATTTTCTTGAGTCGATATTATCATTTAAAATAATTTAGATAGGTATACTAATTGATTAAACACAACCACGATTGTAAAGAATAGGTTAGTCGTCGGCAGTTGTTTTGCATGGTACCTGTATGTTTTATACGGCCAGGATCAGAATTCGTGACACATTAGTTCTAGTAATCACTACTAAGTAAGCGCTGCTAGTCATATATCATAGTTGGAAATCATCACTAACGTTCAACGTGGTGTCGTGGTGTAGTTTGATTAATGACCACTAGGGCGGTATTACTAGTTTTACACAAATTGTACAAAAGCAATGTCAAACATTTTCCCTATGTTTACTGTCGTGGTATGTACTCACACCGAACTAGGTAGGTATGTATACATATTATTAATATTTAAACGAATTATAATTATAGTTAAACGAATACTACTTGCCACTTGGTAATAATTTAAGTTGATTTAGTTATTGTATACCTACTTCAGTTGATCGTTTGGTTAATCGATCTTAATTTCTTAATATAAAAAAATGTGATCATGATCATCTCACATAAAATGAACAAGTTTTCAACAGGTATATTTATAGGTACCTATCTACGCGAATTTTAGCTGATCAGTGATAATTAATAAAGAACGCATGAACGGGAATTCACTATTAGTTTTGCTATGAATTCACCGATTGCGAATGAAATGGATCAAGTAAAAATTACTGATTCCATTATTCTAAATCCACCGACCACCACCATAATTATGTACCGAAATGTTGGTACTTTGGTATAGAATCAGAAAGTGATTTTTACTTTTTAGACAATTTAGTATGTCGTGCATAATATTCTCATATTATGAATGGCACATATACTGATTTTATAGTAGGTATTGTCAGTGAAATAATGAAATGCAGTAAAACATATGTTCTGTATACGTGAATCGCTGCAGGTTGTATCATTGTTCAATATTTTATAGCAGGCCGACTGCGTTCATCGTGAAATCATACATCAGCAGCGGTATGTGAATGATGCGTGGGGAGTTTTTTTTTATTTTTATCATCATTTACTACCTGTTACTTTAGTAGTCGGCAGTCGGTATTCTACACAGAGGATGAGTGACTTCATTTTCTATGACAACGATGGTAAATTATTTTTATATTTTAATTGAATTAATATCCCAATAGCATATAGGTATTCTATGAGGTTTGTTCAATTGTTCCAGTTCGTAATGTTAAAAACAAAAGTTGTTATTTGTGTATCAGAAACTGAGAATTGATAATTTAAAAACTAATAATTTTTAAATGTCATAACTAGTCTAATAGCAAAACTAGAACTAATTAAATTGGTTTGCTGGAAAATACCTATTTTTATTGATTATTTTGGATTCATAATATATAGGTAGGTACTTACCTATCAAAAGGCATGTATCAATGCCAGATTAGGGAGAAATGGAAGATGTTTTTATGATATTTTGACGCTAAAAATAAATTTTCAATTCTTTCTTCGACACTTCATTCATTTTATTAAAAAAATTAAATTGTATATTCCACATCCAACTGTAGGTCTTTGTAAACTGCAATATTATTATTATTTATTACGTATATTGTCGAAATGCTGTTTTATAATATGTAGGGAGATTTAGTACATTTGTATGATTGATAATTTCTTAACGTTATTCATCACAGTAATCCGGATATTTTTCGATAGCAAAGCCAATCTGCTTATATGTGCTGTTTACATAGTAATGTCTACCGCACTAAAAATCATTTTAATCTCTTTTCTATGCAACCCACTAAAAATTGTAATAAAAAAAATGAAAACGTATCCCTCTTGTTAAGTGTTCTTATCAGTTATCACTGGAGCCCAACCTGCACAACCTAAACTCGCTACACTGATTTTAAATGTATATACATAGTATAATTTATACTATATACATGACGATGACACATGATTACAATAATATTCCAATTTTCAGATTGTGTACGTTTCATCGGATGAATGATGATCACTATTCAGCTAGTCGCTAATTCAATGTGAATTTTCAATTTTCGATATTCGGTATTCGGTGCGGCGAAGTGATTTCGTAGCTGATCAGTCTTGTTTGTTGGAATCTACGGACAGGACGTGTTTTCATTGTTCTTACGACGCTACATTCATATTCTCAACGAATTTCTATCAAAACTTTAGCTGATACATTTAGGTGTAGGTAAGTCAACAATTTATGAAATCTTATGTCTACCTATGTGCCAAAACCCGTATTCTTTAAGTTCTTCCCATGTTTTTAATCGAACTATATATTTTCCTTTTGATTTTCCGAATAAAGTATTCCTTAATATAGGTACCTAGTAACCAATCTGTTCTTTATTCATTTTGTAAGGAAATGAAGTAGACATCAAATTCTTGACCTGATTTATAGTAATTTATATTGAAAGTGATTACCTACTTGATAATAAATATCAATAAAAATACCTAGGGTTCAGATTGTTTTTCTTCAAGAAATAATTTGTACAAAAAAATAAAAATAAAAACAACTGAAAAATCAGCATATAAGGTGCTTGTTGCTTGTGGTATAACTATAGATATATCAACAACAGATAAATTAGATAAAAATCCATTGTATGTACGCTTCACTTTGATTCATGTAAATTTTGTAATTTGTCGCAACACCTACCTATGTTTTATTAATCACCAACAGGGATTTTTGTAATTTAGTACTATTTATTATTTAGGAAGGTATTAATTTATTTTAATGATTTCATAGAGCATTATGAAAATGTTTATAAAATTGTATAACTTCGAAAGAACAACGTTCGTGAACGCACATTCACGCTTTCACTTTCATATTTTGTAAATGTCACTTATTTCTATCAAATAGAACGAGAATATGAACGATGTTCATATTTTTAAGGAATTAAAACGATTTTATTATATTAAAATATATTTATATTTCGCCATAAACCCTATTAGATTTAAATATAATTATAAAAATACTATACCTACTCAAAAGTCTTAATTCCGATAGTTAAATTATGAATGAGTAATTTTTTGGTAAATATATAAGAATAATGTACCTATGTTTTGTTAATAATGAATTTATTACAACGAACGACCACCACATACCTAACACTTTTTTTTTTTTTTTAATATGAATGTGAACGTGTTACTTTCAAATAAATTTTAACGTGAACATAAATGAGTTTATTTTTCAGATGTACTTTCTGAACACTGGTTTAAAATATAATGTAGGACATTAGTAGGTATCTACCTAATTTATTTAAATGTAATTCTTTAATTTATTATAAGTAATTACTTGAAAGTTTTATGTAATATATAACATACTTATTACTTACCTACTATAAATATTTATTGAGCATTTTTTATAAAATTGTTGCGGTTTGTTCTCAATTTTGATTTTGCTTTATTGTATATTACTTTGTTTTGTTTGACAAATACATTTCTAAATGATGGATAATAATAAACTGACTGGTTTGAGTGTTTGGTTTTGTTAAGTATGAATCAGTACCTAAGTATAATGAAGTAATAACATTCAAGCTATAATTTATTGATTTGCAAAAAAAAAAAAAAAAATAAGATTCATTTCTACTTATTTCTATAAATATTTTAAATTAAATATCTACAATTTTGGATACCTACTATTAAATAGGTATCTATCTAATATAAATTATATTTAATTATTTATTTTAATAATAAATAATTATAGATTAAGTGTCAATATTAATTTAGCTTACTAACTTTCTCCAAAAAATACCATTAGGAGTTTTTCATAAGTTTTTTTTTTTTTTTAAATTAATAGTGTAGGTTAAATCTCATTTTAAAATATAAAATCATTTTTAATATACCAATACAATTATAAATGTTTGGGTTAATAATATTAATATTGAATTATTGAGGGTGAAATTCACATTATATACAAATTGATAAAAAATATCAGGGGCACAATTTACCAAACCTATAGTTTAATTCAATTTGAAGTTAAATATTTTTCTGGTAAATAAACAATTCATTTGGTCCTATTTTATTTAAAAAGTGATTGTTTGTGGTTTGTTATTTATCATTAGCACTAATTCTTACATTATAAAAAAAGCTGTGATTATTCATTAACTCATGTTCAGACCATAGAAACATTGTCACCATTGTATGTAACAAAATGTTCTCTACAAAGTTTTTTGTCAAAATGTGGAATTAAGAATGACATTGGTATTGTTGTAGTTTGGGGGTCGTCAACCTTTTCAAATAGATGAGCTACATTCAAAATTTCAAGTTTTTGGTGTTCGACATCTATTTATTTAGATTTTAGGAATATTATTTATATTTTTACATATAATCAAGATAGAGTAGGTGTATGTTATGGGTAATGTTAATATTTGGATAATGTCAACATTAGTCGGATAATGTTAACATTAACCATGCATTTTGGCTAATGTCATAACTATATAACTTTTATATTATTCAGTTAATGTTAACATTAGTCAATGAATTGTGGATAAATTTAATTTAATATTTGGATTTAAATTTCATAGCTGGGAAGACCGGCCACGTTCGCTCATTTCGCTGTAGCCGACTCCATTCGCTCACTACACTCTTGAATGTAGTTCCGTTTTGCGTCAATCGAAAATATCCCCCGATTTGCTCTGAAACACCACGCCGGGTATGTAACAGGTTAAATAAACAATTAGGATTATAAAAAAAACTTCAAAAATTATAATAATTAATTCAGATTGTAAGTTTAGAGTAGTTAGTTTATATTTATTTATCACTGTTAATTAATTATTATTATGACATCCAGAATACATTGGCTAATGTCATATTATCCAGATAATGTTAACATTATCCAAGATTTTAAAAATACGCATAGCAGCTAATGTTACATTATCCGACTAATGTCAACATTATCCAAATGTTAACATTACCCATGACATATATACTTATAATTTAATATGTATAATTTGTAAACATTTTGTTTATACAATAAGCACATGTGAGAAAGGTAATTTTTTGAACATGAAGTTTTAAATAAAGGAATTTATAATATTACAGTTATACTATGTATCATAATAAATTGTATAATATTATTAAATTTTATTTAAAAAAAAAAAATTTTTTTTATGTAAGTTTAGTGATTGATATCTGGCATTGGTTTTCTGCAAGTTTTGAGAATTCTGGTACATAATTAGAAACAGTTGCTCTTAAATTTGAATCCAAATTCGATATTTGTTCTTCAAATCATTCATACTCGAAAATATTCACTCATATAGCGTAGTTGAACCATAAAATTAAGTTACACGAAGAGCAATGTTTTGTAGATTTAGATATTTTTGAGTATACGCATGCTTCCAAAATTCCGACGTAATCTTAATTTTACTGAATCCTTCTGTAATGTTATTATTTTTAGTTCTAAAATTGTTTTATCCAGATCAAACAAATTTCCAATTAACATCCTCAAAAAATGGATTTAATATAAACTGTTCAACTGATTCAAGTATTTTAAAGTCGTTGAACCTCCTTTTAAATTCAGATCGTAAATATTGAATTACGTATATATACTTATGTGGTTTGTAGGATTGTAATTATTTTCAGAATAATTATTTATCGTCTCTTGAAGCGCAGGGAAATGCTGGAGATCATCATTCTTCATTTTATTTTCCCAATATGCCAGTTTATTAGAAAATGTATGAGCATCTGATATCATATTAATAATTTGTTTTTCTTTTCCTTGTAAATTTAAATTTTGGAAATGTAATATCAACTAGAATATCATCAAGCCATTTTATGTTCTCTAATTCTTCATATATATGCACATTTTTTGTAAAAAAAAATTTAATTTTTAAATTTTTTTAATTGGTAATAATTCTTTAAAACAATGTAGTACTTTACCTTTACTTAACCAACGAACATTAGAATGTAACAGTAAATTTCTGTAATTGTAATCTACTTCGTCCATCAGTTTATGAAAGACGTATTTTTAATGCCTTACTTTTGATGCTATTTTTGATTTTCACTACAAGTTCCATAACATTGTTCATATTTATTATTGAACTAGGTACATAATGTTTGTTGATGAATTATACATTGATATTGAAAAAATTAGGAAATATTTTATAAGTAATTATTTTTTCATAATGCTAAAAACCATTTTTATTGCCACAAAATGCTGGGACAGTTGTAATGCAAGTTAATTTTTCAATTGGAATTTCTCCATTTTCAATAAATTGTTTAAATGTTCTTCTCTAGTTCCTCCAGTTAACGATAAGACTTTTAAAAAATCTTCCTTAATAGAAAAGTTATCAAAGCATATTCTGATGAAAATAGAAATCTGTGCAGTGTCGACCATATCATTAGATTGTCATCCATTTGTAAACTAAAGTATGTACATTTGAATAAATCTGTCTGTCTGTCTGATTTGATTTTATGGTTCCAATGTGACACATTACTATGTTACTTGATAATTTAATAGAATTAATGATACCTAAAATTTCACCTTGATTTTTGAAGTCAAGTCAAGTCAGAAGCTTCTTTTAATGTTTTTTATATTATTTTACTATTGGAAAATGGTTTTTTTCTTTTTTGCTAATAAATGTGCTACTTTGTATGAAGCAATAGTTATGTTTTGGCTCAATTAATTTAGGTTTTTAAAAACAGACTGTTCTTGGTTCAATTTTGATTTAATCGTTTTTAGCTTGTCTTGTCATAAACTGAAATTTTATTGAAACTTTAAATCAAAATCTGCATGTTCAGTTTAATAATGCTTTTCTAAAATTAAAATAAGTACTTAAATAAGGAATTTAAAGTTTAAACTATATTATGATTAGTTAATTTTTTGAATTAAAATATTAAACACTTCTTTTTAAAAATAATATAATGTACCTAATCAGTATATTATTATACTATATATATAGTATATATATATTATATATATTAGTATATATAATATTTATTATTTATTAAATTATACAATTAAATATTAATAGACACGTGATATTTCATATTAATATTTAACAGTGTATTATTTTAGTCCGGAGGGGTTTAATATTATTACCTATATAAGTGGAAATGTATCTCCTTCGTCTACCCTTAAGAGGATATCAGCACAAACAATTTTCAATGATAAACATGTCAGCATTTCTCATTTTTAACAACTTTAAACGTCTTAGAAATATGAAACGAAAAACAAATTATAGATAACAACATTATCTAGCACTTTACAGAGCTTTTTTAGATTTTATTTTTTTTAAGAATTTTTTAGTTATTAAAAAAAAATATAAATGTTAAGTTTTTAACAATTTATAAAACATGTTTAAATACACATATCGAAAAAATGCTCTGTAGGGCATTAGATAATTTTGTTTTTTATCATATGTTTTTTGTTTCATGTTTTTAAGATATTTGTAAGTTGTTAAGATAAGTTAAGAGAGTTGTTAATAAGAAATTCAAAAGTAATATTTTCAATAAAATTGTATTAATAAAAATCAACCATAATAAAAAATTATATAATGATAAGATCAATTTATATTAGTCATTTTAAAATGCATTTAAAATTTTTCTATTGTTAGATTTTCATTTTTCTAAAAATTGCCTAAATAGAACCCCTTAAAAATGGCTGCTCTGACATCCTCTTAATAATGTATCATAAGGTATTACGAAAATTGGTATAACCTACATGCATGTTCATCTTAACCACAGTGCTACATGTTAGGGGTCAGAAAACTTATGCGTACAAGAATATAAATTTGAAGCTGTGCGTCTACTTCCTCCGTGAGTTCCGTCAGTCTAGAAAAATATATATCAACTAAATGCGAGAAACGGGGCTTGAATATATTCTATAAGCGTATTTTTGAACTCTTAAAATTAAAAAAACAGGTCAAAATGAACCATGCGGTTTATACATAGGTCTTTTTCTTCTTCTTTTCCTTCGCCTTTTCTCTCAACTATTTGGAGTCGAACACTAATCCTACACTTACACTTAACTCTATCTTCTGCATCAACATACATTTCCATTATTAATCTTCCTGCTTCAGTCTCTTCCCTCCTTAATACGTGCCTGAGCCAATTTAATCTATTCCCCATTTTGTCTACTATTAAAGCAATTTTTTATTACCTTCCCAATTATTCCTCTTAGTATATCCTCCTTTATAAGCTTAATTAGCTTATATTATTAGCTTTCTTATTTTATCCTCTCTAGTAACTACACTCATCCACCTTAATATTCTCATCTCTGTTCTATTTTCTATTTACTACCCAATATTCTGTTCCATACATCATTGCCGGTCTTACCACTACCTTATAAAATTTACCTGTTCACCTAATATGAATTCTTTTGTCATGCAAAACAGCTGACACTTCTCTCCACTTCATCCATCCATATTTTTTCCTATGTTTCATATTCTCTTCGAAGCCCTCATCTTTCTGCTTTCACTACATCCCCACTCAACTTTATTTCTAATCTTTCCCTATTCCTTCTGTGTTTCTTTTCAAAAAGGTATATAGGTATTATATTATATTTTTATTACATATAGTATTATAATAATAATATATAAAAAAGAATATATGCCGAGAATATTCAAAAAAAAAATTATTAGTAACGACTAGTTTTGACCGTAAGTCATCATCAATCATCTGGTTACATATGAATAATAAAAGTACAAAAAAAAAAATAATATGAAAATTAATAAACATAATAGGTACCTACATAGAATATAATAATAATAAGAAATAAATTATTAAACAATGACTAGTTGTAAACAAAACAATAACATAGATATATTAAAACAGCTGTTGGAAAATTGTGTACCATTGTCTAATATAATATATTGGTAAATAAGTATTATTATACTTAAAGTATCATAACTATTATGTCAACAGACAATGATACATATTTTTCTAACTGCTGTTTTAATATAAATACTTAAAATATATAGTGTCTATCCATGGCTATAATTGTATAACCACTGGTGTACATGTTACGCTTGTCAAAGGCAACTACCGATTACCTTAGACGTGCGCTGACCTTGCAGGCAGGGGTGGGCAGAATTTTTGGTTTGTTGACTACCAAGATCTTATTAAATACATAAAATCAACTAACATCTTCTGACTTCTATATAATACATAATAATGTTTCCTAGCAACGTTTATTATTAGACCAAATTTATTTTGTACTTAATTCAAATTTATAAATAACAGTTGTGTTTTCACATAATTGTATTTAATTTTAATTATTAGTTAGGTACCTAATAGTTAAATTAATATTAGTGATGAAAGTATTTTTATTTTATGTAATATTAGTTTTAATACAAATTTAAAATAGGTATATATATATTTATTATCACATTTTATTTAGGTATATATCTAAAAATAATATTTATACAAGTGGAAAATAATTAGTATAAGTTATTTAGTTGTCGAATTGAAAAAAAAAAATGAATAATAATAATTTATAAAACATAATAACAAACAAATACTATTCATTTCAAACTACAGCAGATTTTTTTGTGTATGTATAGAAAATTTATCTAGGACATTTTCTCCCCAGACCATTTAAAAATGTAATCCTAATTGTAATAATACCTACCTTATGTCATCTGATTTAACATCAGTGTTTTTAGGGGGATGATCAGAGGAGTATACCCCCCTCCCCACAGAAAAATGTATATTCCCAATAATTTTTAATACATAATTGAAGTAAAGAAAAAACAGTGCTACCTACTTGTATATCTTTTTTTAAGACTCTGAACATTTTTTATCTCCCCCACTTGCCCCCCCTGGAATATTAGGTCTGAAATAAACATTATTCCACATATTTTGTGCTCCTGATTTGTGACCGCTAAACTGAATGACAATTTAATTGGATTTAAGCGGTGTTTTTTGCAACACCAGTGATGTACAATTCAAGGTATTCATGTATGTAAATGTAGTTTATTTATTGCCTATTTAATAATATAAAAAAAGAATGTGGGTACATATATATATTATATCACATCTATATATTAAAAAGTATATACATATAAAAATTCAAATATATAATATTGCAAAAGTAAAAAGTATCTAACTAATTAATATTATTTAATTGAATTATAATTATATATAGATAAAAAATGTCCCTTTGGCCTTTACCATAGAAAATAGAAACACTGCTATTTAATTTTGAGTGAAAAAAAAAAGAAAACATAATCTACCGATCAGGGAGTAAAAGCGAGTTTATTTTTTTTTTTGGGTTTCGGGTACCGGGTCTGAAAAATGGTTTCGAGTATTTTCAGGTATCAGGTCCAAAAACGGTTTTGATTTTCCTGGGTTTCGGGTACAGAGTCTGAAAATGGTTTCAAGATTTTCCAGATTTCATGTTTCGGATACAAACCCAATTTAGATTTTCCTGGGTTTAGTTTTTTGGTTCATAACCCGTTTTCGATTATTTTGTATTACCCGGTTTACAACCAATTTTTACTTTCTGCTGCCAACGTTATACATAATAAAGTTGTATGCATTCATGTTTAATTTTGAGCTTTCAAATTGCATCGTTTTCAAATCTTGGATGTGTGCAATCGAATGGTGTAGTATGTAACCTGGCGCTGACTGGTAAATAGAGATGTGGGATACTATATATTATTTTAAGGCACATTTTTATATTTACTCTGTATTAAATATACATTAATGTTTTATTACAGATAAAAAGCAGTAATAGGTATTTCGGGAACTGGGATGTCACACACACTATCATTTATTACTCGCACACTAATACGCTTTGCCCATACGCTTTTATTAAATTACCTATATTCAACTCAGAAAAAGACAGTCTATATTATTTGTATGCTATATTTGGAAAACAAATTCAGCCCACAGGAGGAGCAACTTATGCCGATTACTAGCGTTTAGAATGTTTCCCTATCTTACAAAAATCTAATATTTTTCACACCATCGAGATAAGGGTCAATGAGCAGTCTAGTATATAATATTGATTTATAGATATTGTAGATTAATCATCCTTAAAAATTCCAAAGGAAGTTGGTTAATCATTCTTTTAGTCATTGGACAGGATATTATATTATTACCTATTATTTTAATTTTGAAAGCAAAGATAAATCATTTTTTTCTATTAAAAGATTTTGAGCGTAACTTTGGTATAATAATTAAAAATAAATAAATGCTTTGAACAAGTCATTTGTATATGAGAATTATCTTGTGGTGCCGAGTATAGAACATAAGTTATATTATATAGTATACATACAGATTATAAGTACATCTTTAAAAGTTAGTTATTCTTTATATTAAAGGAGAATACTGGGAAAATCAAAAAATAACTTTAAAGTTTTGTTCTAGTTAGTCTGTCATCAAAAAAACCTTTTTATAAGTTGCTTAAAGGTAAATAAAAAAAAAAAAATCATGAAAAAAATCCATACAAATTTACATTGTAAAACTAATTTACCTTTTCACTTCCCTCAAAATCTAAGTCTATTTTTATTATCAATGAATATTTAATATCTCATTATAGCGAATTAAAACAAATTCAATTCAAAATTATGTAGGTATTTGGAATTTAAAAATAATAAATAATAATATTTTTTAGATTATTTTTAATGATTCCAATGAAAAATTGCATCAAAGTAGAAATCTTCGATGATATCAATAATGCTACCAAGTAATTTGACATAATTTTCATCTTTATATTATTTTGCATCATGTTTTAATTTATTACTTGTATATTTTAGTGAACTACTTGTTGAAGATACAATTGAAAATTCTGCATGGTATACAGTTGAAGAAAATCATATATCTTTAATTACTGAAAATGCAGAGAAAATTGTAAAATTTGAAACTGACGTTTTGGATAATTGTATGCTTGAAAGTACAATTGAATTAATGAAAGTTGTTACCAATCAAAATGGCGTATTGTCACCCTTAAAATATCAGGTATTTATTATTTATTTATTATCTTAATAATATATATATAGGTACTTGAATTATTATTATTTTTTTTCATGACATTTTTAGGAAGCAGTTGATAATCATATGATAACATCTGATTTAATAAATCCTAATAATGAAGATACAAATGATAAAAAAACATTTAGCTGTGATATCTGTAAAACAAGCTTTGCTATAGATATTCATTTAAAGGACCACATGGAAAAACATAAAAAACAAACTCAAGTAAATCTTAAATGTAACTTTTGTGAAAAGAAATTTAAGCTTAATTTTAGTTTGAATAGACACATAAAGAAGTATCATTTACATAGCAGTAGATTAAACATTTGTAAAAATGTTGATAATGTTACATTTAATGAACATATAAAAACCAATAAGAATAATAATTGTACTGAAAAAAAATCAGATGTTATTTTGAATTTAAAACTGTGCAAATTAAATGGTGTTTGGAAAAGTAAAACAAATTTTGTTTACAAATGTAACATTTGTTTCGAGAAATTTCACAATGAAAACAATTTGGTTGAACATAAAAGAGTTCATGAGCAGCATTGTGATGATGGTCTAAAACAGTGTGAATTTTGTTTAAAGTCTATACCTATTTCTGAATTAAATGAACATATTCAACAAAATCATAATCTATTTAAATGTCGCAAGTGTAACTCGAGGTTTGGTAAAAAACAGAATTTAAAACGCCATTTTATTCAGTGTACAAAAAGTTCTCGTAACATATGGGATAAGTTTCGAGGTAAACACAAGAATAATGTAAAAAACACATTTGTTTGCACAATTTGTGGGATTGGTTTTAATAATTCATTATTATTTAAAAATCATATGGCTTCTGGTTGTAAACATTATAGTTGCACACATTGTAGAAAAACATTTACTACAAAGCTTTCATGGGAAAAGCATATGAATATAGAATGTGTAAAATCGAATGCAAATATTAATAAAACAACTGTGAATGGATCACATTATCAAAATATGGTTGACGAAGATAATTTTAGTCTTAATATAAAGAAGGAAAAGAATGTCGCAGAGAAAAATAGTTTAGTTAGTATAGATTTGACAAATGACAATGAATCAGTTATACCACATAATTTAACGAATATGGATAAGAGCAGTATAAATATAAAGAAAGAGAAAAGTGTATGTGCAAATATCACAGGAAATATTAATTCAGAATATGTGGATACAACAAATATGAATGAATCAATTGTGAAAACTAAAAAATTTGATTTAATGATAATCAATAATAGTGTAAATGTAAAGAAAGAAAAATGTTCACTCGTAAATCTTACAGACATAGTTAATTCAGATCATATAGATATAGCAAACAGTAGTGAATCAATTGCACAAACTGAAAAAAATGATTTAGTGATCAATAGTAGTTTAAATGTAAAGAAAGAAAAAAATGTCACAGAAATAGTTAATTCAGATTATATAGATGTAGCAAATAGCAGTGAATTGACTGTACAAACTGTACCACATCATTTAATTGTGAATAATTGCAGTCTAAATATAAAAAAAGAAAAAGACTTGTTAACATCTGTTACAACTGATTATGATGAAACAAATAATTCAGTTTCTGTAGATGCAATTAACAATACAATTATACAAACTATACCACAAAATTTAAATGTTAAACAAGAACCTGAAGATTTAGATAGTGAAGCTGTTTTTTCTTCTACTAAAAATTCATTCAATACTGGAAATTCATCTTCTCAAACTAAAGTTAAATTTGTATGTAATATTTGTCAAAATTCATCTATTGATCAACATTCGTTTGCACTGCATATGAGTGGTCATCCTGAGTGCAACATGCATGAGTGTATTGTTTGTGATATGAAATTCCCAACTGTAGTCCTTTGGACAAATCATATGACCTATCATCAAAAGCAAGTAGATTTAAATTTATTAGAAGACCAAATTATTTCTAATGGAATTGAATCCAATATACGAGACGTTAATTCAGAAAACATGGAACCTCAGGTACATTTTACAAAACAAGAAAATAGAAAAAATGAAATATCATCTATTATAAAATGCGAGTTAAAAACTCCATGTAAGGATATTACAAGTTTAAAAAGCGTTAAACAGAACAGAACAGAACAACAATTGAGCTGTAATATATGTCAACATACATTTAATACCAAACTCGCATTAATGAGTCATCAAACCAAACATAGCGAATTACGGCCATTTTGCTGTAAATATTGTGACAGGACATTTTCTTCGAAGGGTCCTTGCACAAATCATGAAAAGTCACATACCTCAGATAAAAATAAACTGTTATTACACAGTATTAAGAATAAGGAACTTAAACCGATTGAGACGCAATGCAACATAAAATTAGAAAATATTGATGTAAATTCAATTTCAATTCAACATGAAAATAGACAAAAACGGAAAAAAATAATGAAAAGAAAACTATATATTTGTAGTATTTGTAAGAAAAAATTTCTGAAGCGTTGTTATTGGACAAATCACATGAAACTATTGCATAAAGTTAATCCAGAATTTTTTGAACAACTTCCCCAACAAACTAACAATTTACATTTAAGTAATGCAGTTGATAATTTTAATGATAATAAAGAATCTGTGAAATCCAAAAGAATCAGGTTGTTTAAAGAAACCCCCAAAAATAGACCATCAGTTGTTTCAAATATAAATTTGAATAACTCTTTAAATGAAGGTATTAAGGACAAATCATCATATTGTACTATATGTAATAAACAATGTGCAAATTCTGGCACACTAAATAGTCATATGACTATTCATTCTGATAATAAACCATACACATGTCAATTTTGTGATAGATCATTTAAGATAAAAGGCCCTTATCTTATCCACGTGAGATCTCAAAAATGTAGAAAACAAATTCAAAGTGTTAATAGTAATTTGATTAAAGAAGAACATGTGGAAAACTGCAACAGTTCACAGTATGTTAATGGGGTATACAATGACAAACCAAATTGTGCAAATGTAATCAAGAAAGAACGATTATGGTTTGTCTGTGATGTGTGTAACAAAAAGTTCTCCACTCCATTTAATTTGATAACACATAGAAAATCACATCAAATTGAACCATATGTTTGTAAAATTTGTGATAAATCTTACAATTTTAGATGTCACTGGAATAGACATTTAAAATGCCACTACTTGAAGAATAAGCAAATGAAAAAATCAACAAATAATCAACAAATTAATGATTCAAAATTAGGTACTGGTAAATTACAAACTAATTCTGTACAGCATATAAACAAATTTAAATGTGTATATTGTAAAAAAGAGTATAGCTCAATATGCTATTGGAAAAAACATTTATCATTGAGCAAAGAATGTCGTCGTCATTGTAAACAAAATCTTCCAGAGTTCACATCAGCTAAAGAAAATTATACTAAATCTATGCAATTTGAATGTCATTTATGTAAAAAAATGTATAACACATTTTACAACCGAAGAAAACATCTTATAAATGTTCATAATCAATTGGATATTGTCAATATGGATACTAATAAGAATAATGTAGATGCACAAAAAAAGGAATTAACAACAATAGAAACTATTCCAACAAAAAATTTAAAACAAAAAAGAGTATTTCAAGGTGGTAAGAGATCTCATTGTACATTATGTGATAAAACTTATAGTAATTATGCTAATTTACGTCGACACGAAAGAATGACTCATATGATAAATAAACCTTTACATTGCAGTTTTTGTGGAAATGTATTCAAACATATATATGCTTATCGGAGACATATGAAATACACTCATAAAAAAATATTACCGAGGAACAATGTTGGTAATGAAAATAATGCAAGAAAAAACGATATATTTAAATATTTTTGCAAAATATGTAAAATGAAGTTTGCTAACAATATTGCATTACAGAGACACATAAAAACACATATTTTAAATAATTACAAGTGTAAAGAATGTGATCAGGAATTTGAGACAAATGCTATTCTAAATGAACATATTTCGGAAAACCACAGAGGCAAGATTACATTGATCGAAAACAAATGCGTAGAGAATGTTCTTCAGAATACACAACCAAGTAATAATACTCCAGCAAAGTGTAAGATTTGTTCAAAAATCGTTAAAACACAATCATATTTATCTAATCACATGAGATTGCATTCTGGTATTAAACCATTCAAATGTAATCAGTGTAAAATGGCTTTTAGATTCTTACCAAATTTAAGAATACATGAAAGAAAGCATTGTTTGAAAGATGTATCCTAATTATTGTGTTCAAAAATATAGTTTTAGGCCATTAGGAAGTATAACAACTTAGGAAGTATAATAACTTTAGACCTACTTATTATTTTATTTATTTATAATTTTTTTTACCTTTGTTCCATTTTTGTCTTGACGTGTTATAACTACTAATTTCAATGTGTTAAGTAAAAAAAAAATTGATGACTGTTAGATGTAAACATTTAGTATTTTTTAAATAATTAAATTTTTTTTTTTATAATTTAAAACATAAGTTGTTTATTTATTATTATTTTTTTATTTATTCGTAACTATTAATTTATTCAAACTCATGTTTTACTTTAGGTACATTAGAGGTTGGGTGCTTTTTGTGTAATTTGATAAAATTCTTATAAGTTTTAATGAGTATTGTGCTTTTGTTTCATTTCAAATATTATGATACAAAAATGAAATGTACTCAAATGACTTAAACAGTGATGTATTACCTATTGTCTCTGTAAAATAATTATTATAGATAAGGGATTTTCTTCACCTCCCTCCAAATGTCAAATAAAAATAAAAACTAACTTGAAATTTGATTATCTTGCAGCTAATTTTTTTATTTCGATGAATAAATTATATGCTTATAATTAAGTGTATTGTTTTTCAATATTCAGACTTGAATTTTTATTATGATAATAGAACAATATTCGATACTCTTACAATATGCTATCTACTGCACATGATTTATTTTTGCCATACGAATAAATAAAATAAATAAGTACCACCTATTGGATAGATTTAAAGTATTATTTTATCATATAACAATATTTTTTTGAGAATGGTCATACATTTTTGGTTTTGTTGTATGTATACCTATTGCAACTTTGGAGTAACATTTAGTTATAGTATAAAATCTAAATTGGTGTTTTGAAATTTTAGCATGTTTCTTGACCAATATTATAATAATGAAATTACAAATTTTTTATTAATTCAAAATCTGGAGCTAAAATAACAGTTATTGAAATGTTTACATCATATATGGTCTTAAAACCACATTGAGTTTTTATTTACAGGTCTGTTAAAGACCCAATATCAGGATAAATGGTGGCCATTCGATTAACGAGTTCTTCAAAAAATGTATTTTAATTATTCCATTGCAAGGATGTAAAACTTGTTATTTTTGACCAACACAATTAATATTGTAAAAACTGAAATACTGTAACCTATTATCATTTCTAATATATTGAATGTAAAGTCATATTGAATGAGTACCCAATATTATTCTGTTATCTCAATGATCTCTACTAAACTTTTTTATAAGCATTTCTAATTTTAAAATATTAGATAGGTAAACCTAGAATTTTTATCAAGATTAAAATCGATGATTTATTATTGCATATAACTAATAATGATATAAACAAGGGACAATGAAGTTACAATTTTAGGGATCCACTCAAACTGACTGATAGTTCCTGTTTTTATTATAATTTTTTCGTTTATCAACTTGTTTTTCTAAAAAAGTTTTATACAATCACTGGACTTAATACTTTAAACATTTTTATACAATATGTTAAATAAGTTTACTACTGTTGTACATCTGTATAATAATTGTGTAATAATTTATGGAATACACATGGATTTTGTACTTACATAGTATGTTTGAATGTATTATATAATATTTTTGCATAAAATTGTGTTTTACAAACATTTATATTGGTACCTATTTAATTTGATTGAAAACTAAAAATTAAAAGATATCATATATGTTTAATCATTGTGAGTTTATTTTAAAATATTATGTTTTACCTATTGTTTAGTTAATTATTTTATTGCTTATGAACTACCTATGTCATATTATTATGTCTATTAAACATATATAATTTACATTATAATAGTATTAATATTGTACTATGTATTAATTAAACGACAATAAAGCTATATAATTATTTCGTAAAATCTCCTCAATCCATGTCTTGCTCTTCAAAATAACTTAAATAACATAGTGAATTGGTTGTTAAGTATTGGTTTACATTTTAATATTGAAAAATGTAAGTCAATGACATTTAGTAGGAGTCACTCAATCATTAAATACTCATATCAAATAAGTGGGTCTTCCTTAGTGTCAGTTAATACGAATAAAGATTTAGGTATTATTCTAACACCTACCCTTAACTTTAACCCACACATTGAATCCATATGTTGTAAGGCTCTTAAAGTCTTAGGCTTTATTAAGCGCATATCGGTTAAATTTAAACTTGCTGCACCTCTAAAAACGATTTACTGCTCTTTTGTACGCTCAATTTTAG